>QFET01006508.1:0-73440 GCA_003316355.1 Tuber calosporum | reverse complement strand
TTTTTTTTTTTTTTTTTGCTCTTTCTGCCTTTTGTTAGCCTTTCCGTTTCTCTGTCGGTTTGGCAGTTGTCTTGGTACTCGCAATTTCCATCCGCCCAGGCTTTCTGTGTTCCCTCCGTTTCCCTCCTCCTCATCTTCCCCTTCTTCCCTTCTTCCTTCCCTTCCTTCCCTTCCTTCCCTTGATTATCCTCCACTCCTTCTTTTCTCCCGCCTTCTCATATCTTCACCGCGGATAAAGACTCTCCTTATCCTTTCTTCAAAAGTTTTTTCCTTTAATCATTCCTCACGATGCCTGGTGTTGTAAGTTTGCTTCCTTTTATCTTTCCTCCTTGGAGCCAAGTTCGAAGTATACGCGGCTGATCCAATGGTGATGAACAACAGCCGCCAAATGCTCTGGGCCTCCTCAAGAAATTCGGCCGTTCACTCTTAGGTCGTAAAAAGAAGGAGAAGAAGACCGATGCCGCGACACAACCTGAGGGTACCGCCGTTCCTCCACCAGCCGCTGCCGCAAATGCTGCAGCTCCAGTTGCTGGTGCAGGTGCCGCTGCCGCCGCCCCACCGCCCACCGAACCCACTGCTGAAGGTATGTCGTGTTTTGCCCTACTCTGCTTGAAAACGCGCAGTCCAAGGGCTAATTCGAACAGTCCCTAAAGTAGAAGCACCCACGGAGGCAACCGCCGGAGTTGAACCATCACCGCCTGTACTTAACGCGGGCCCATCGGTGGCCACTGAGCTTGAAGCCGAGACGAGGAAGGAGGAGGAGGAGGCAGAGGCACCCAAGACTGATGCGGCACCTGCTGCTGTCGAGCCGCCAAACGTGGAACCTGTCGCTCCTGTTCCCGCTAGCGCACCGGCTCCGGTTACTGAGCAGAAATAGTTTGGTGTGCCAGTGATAAAACTCTGGCCAAAGTGATTGGACTCGTCATTTATCTTTCCTTTCCTTTTGTTTTCCCACCTTTGTTTCTTATTTCCCTTCATCTTCCATTCCTTTTCTCCTTTTAAATAATATTTCTTGAGTAATGACTCCCTCTCATTCTTTTTCCTTTCTATTTTGTTGAAAATTAGCGTTCTTTGAAGTCGGTTGGGAAGATGTTTGTGTAATATGGGTAAAATTAATTACGAATGAGGTGTGGTGTATCTGTCTATTCCTTCCGTTCTTCTACCGTGACGTACCTCCGCCTTGTCGAACAAGTGGGCAAGTCTGTTGGATCCGCGCGCGTGGAGACCTGAGAAGGTTGGGAAGTTGCCAGGTATGATAGTTTGTAGTAAGCGGGGATGTTGGTAGCTTTATACGACCATCGGTGTTAGGTTTTAAGGTGTTTTTTAATGCCTCACCAGCGGTGCATGGGGGTTGACCATTAGTAACGGTCGGGTAAGCGTTTTTAGATAGGCGGTTTGTGCACCCAGCCGATTCAAGGTCAAGCGATCCAGAGCATTATTTGCAGGGTAGAATTCTCTTTCTCTTCTTTAGAGATTTTTTGGGGGAAACCGATTCAGTGCGGGTATGATATCCGGCACGGTACGATAGAGCTAGCGTTATTATCATATTAACGAGTGATCTTCAGTGAGGGATTACTTTGTAGATATTTATTATATCATTAGGTGATCTGGACTCGGGATAGCGCTCGAGGACAATATTCTATAGGGGGCTGCTTGGCTTTGCATGGTGAAGTGAATATTGAATTTTTTTAAGGGGGTTAAAAGTCTCCTTTTTTTTATGTTCTGATGGGGGCCGGTTTGCTTGGATGTGAGGAGCTCGTTGGGTGGTGGTGAAATTGAGCCAGCTGTTGTGAACCTCACAATTTCACTAGAGAGTAGACTCCGGGTATGCCAATTCCAAGCAGGTGCCAAGGGGGATAAGGATACTTACACTTGAGTAAGGTCTGGCGCCGGTTAATGATCGTAAACTCGGGTTGCTTTCAGAGATGAAGGGTTATCTCATCTTATCAGATCATAGAACCCTGAAACATGGTAGATCACGTGTTAGAACTCCAACGTCACCTCGTCATCAACGCGTCCTCCTCCTCTCGGTTCGAAAGGAATATCTCGAGCACCATCCATCTAGACAAGCAAAAACCGCCTGGAATCAATTCACAATCACCAAAGCCATGCCTACACGCGAAACTAGCGCCGAAGCCGGCACGCCCGACGTGCAAACCGGAGAAAAGTCCATCGCCACTATAGCAACCCTCCGGTATGCCTGACCCCCCATCAAGAATGGCGTTTTTTCAGGCTCGAAAATCAAACAAGGCTAACATCCCCTTCCAGTGTCGGTGTAAAGCTGTATGTCTACCATGAAAGCTCGAAAGAACATCGTCTAGCCGAGATACTGTCTATACAAACGCGCAAGGGCACACCACATTATTACGTGCATTACGAGGAGTTCAATAAGCGCCTGGACGAATGGGTCCCACCAACACGTCTAGATTTGGCGAAAGAAGTGGAATGGCCACGTCCGGATAGACCCGCGAAGAAGCCGGAGAAGGTAGCAAAGGCCTCGACGCCCCGGGAGACGCCAACGTCTACGGCTGGCAGGGCACAGAAGAGGCCACGGAGAGGCGATAGTCTGGGTCCCGGAACACCAACGCTTTCTCAAAAGAACAGCAACAAGAAGAGCCGCACTTCGGCACTCGCAGAGGATGACTTGGTTGTGCAGTCCGAGATCGTTGGCGACGTGGGCACCCCCGAGGATGAAGAAGTCGACGAGGAGTCCGCAGAGACAGACCCCAAAGCCACAGCCGCCGCGCGTGCCGTTTCAGTAGAGCGGGGTGGCACGGGCGGGGCGCCGGAGACCTTCTCAAAGGAGCATGAGATCGAGAAGCTAAGGACATCCGGTTCAATGACTCAATCCGCGCACGAGATCTCCCGCGTGCGCAATTTATCAAAACTACAGATCGGAAAGTATGAGGTAGAGCCCTGGTACTTCTCCCCGTACCCGGTGGAGTATACGGAGGAGGAGATGGTCTTCATCTGTGAATTCTGCCTCAGCTATTTCGGCCAGGAGAAGCGCTTCCAACGCCATCGAACAAAGTGCACACTCCTGCATCCCCCGGGGAACGAGATATACCGCGATCCCGCCATCTCCTTCTTCGAGATCGACGGGCGGCGTCAGCGCACTTGGTGTCGCAACCTGTGCCTCCTGTCAAAGTGCTTCCTGGATCACAAGACGCTGTACTACGACGTCGACCCCTTCCTCTTCTACGTCATGACGACGAGAGACGAATACGGCTGCCACATGATTGGCTACTTCTCCAAGGAGAAGGAGTCTGCCGAGGGCTATAACGTCGCGTGTATCCTCACGCTCCCGCAATACCAGCGCCACGGATACGGAAAACTACTCATCGCCTTCTCTTACGAGCTCAGCAAGCGCGAGGGAAAACTGGGGTCCCCGGAGAAACCACTGTCGGATTTGGGGTTACTCGGCTATCGGGCGTATTGGCAGGATACAATTGTGGACTTGCTGCTCAATAATAAGGGGTTGGAAACAACTATCGATGAGCTGGCAAGTATGAGCGCTATGACTACCCAGGACGTTATTCATACATTGCAGAATTTGAACATGTTGAGGTATTTTGTATGTATTCCATTTTATCTTTCCATCCATCCATCTGTGTTTGAGCGCGGGGACTGACTGGATTGAAATATTTTTTTGGGGGGGCAATTTCTAGAAAGGTCAACACGTCATCTGCCTTACAGATGCGATTCTGAATCAGAAGCAGAAGCAGATTGAGAAGCAGAGGATTAAGGGCAAGAGAACGCTGGATCCGGAACTGATTCAATGGAAGCCGCCGGTTTTTACGGCGGCTAATCGAACTTGGAATTGGTAGTTTTTCTGCTTTGGTTCTTTTCTTTGGTTTTTTCGTTCTTTTTCCATTTCACTCTCTTTTTCAGGGTGGCTTAGTAGCACGCTTCTTTGTAGTTTTTTTTTCCATTTTTTTTTCCACTTAATTTTGATAGCATGGATGGGTGGGCTTTGATGTTTTTGATTCAATCGGTTGATGGGCGTTGAGGCTGTGGAGTGTTGGAGATTTTTGTTTTTCACCCCGATTGTCTTTTCTGTTTCAATGGTAGGGGTGGGTTTGTGTAGTTTTAGATTTCATGGAATTTACTTTCTTCCCTTCTTTGCTTGCTTGCTTGCTTATCGGGGGATAGATTTGTGCAGACTGGTTTGGTAGATTAAATACAGTGAGTGAATGGGTGGGTGTGATTTGTGGTATCTATTTATCCAATAGAGGGTTGGGGGAAGGAGAGGGTCAAGTGATAGATGGAACGATATGAGGAAGGGAAATATATGCGGGGAGTTTATTTCTTCGCCTCTGGCTTCTTTTCTGGTTTTGGTGTTGGGAGTTTGAACTATTCTCGTCAGCCGCGTATGCACCAGTAATGGGGTAGTGGTGGTGGTAGAGGAGACATACAGAATCGGGCTTATCATCCCTCCCACTCCCAACCTGCTCCCAGACGCTGCTGCCGCCTTGGAAATTCCTGCATACCAGAGTTAGCATTCCCCGAGCGATGGAGGGCAAGAAACCCATACCTGAATGCCTGCGTCATCTCCAAAGGCTCCATCACAATCCTCTTCTTCTCTTCATCATACCTCAACTCGGTATACCCCGTGAGCGGGAAATCCTTCCTGAGCGGGTGCCCATCAAAGCCATAATCCGTCATGATCCTCCTCAAGTCCGGATGACCTACGAACAACACCCCAAAGAGATCGTACACCTCCCTCTCATACCAATTTGCACCATCGTACAGCCCTGTAATGCTAGGGACGGGCGAGGCCTCGTCTGCGTAGGTCTTGACCCGAATGCGCGAGTTGTGGCGGATGGAGAGGAGGTTGTAGACTACCTCGAAGCGGTTACTGCGGGTTGGGTAGTCCACTGCTGTTATATCGCTGACTTGCGTGTACTGTGCTGCAGTGTGGTTCTTGAGGAAGGTGAAGACGGGCAGGATGGCCGAGGGCGCGATGTAGATGGTTAGCTCGTCTTTCCAGATGCTGAATTGTTGGATGTACTTTGGTAGGGCGGAGATTAGGTAGCGGCCGTAGGCGTGGAGGGATTCGGAGGTGGATTTATATTTGTCGGCTCTGCTGGGCGAGGCGGTTGGTTTCGGTTTCGGGTTTGAGTTTGGGTTTTGACTGGGGGGTTCTGAGACTTACGGGTTCACGATAGGTGCCTTGAGAGGTCCGATGGCTGTGGAGGGGTTTATTTAGGATTTCGTAGAATTCATTGTTTTAAACAAATGGTTTATACTCACGGGGTCTCTCAGCTTTCCGGATGTTGGGAAGCTCGGTTCCGTCCGGCCTTTTGGCTCCGGAGTAGTATGTCCTCGCAGCAATGGTGGGGGCGAGTATGATAGCGGGGGAGCGAGTGCCCGCCGAAAGTGACCGCACGATAGCGGTGAACGAATTGATCCGCGATAACATCTTGATTGAATGCGGATGCGGGTTGAAGAGGGGAAGGGGTTGAGTGGAGATGGAAAACGGATTCCTACCGTGCGCAGTCAAACAGGGGGATAGCGCTCGAACCACCGTTTCACGTCAATTGCGATGTCGTTTACCCGTTGGCACGAAACTCACAGCGGTGAGGAAATAGATTATCTAGATTAGATCTTTCCCGGGAGGCCCCAATCAGATGGGCCTTTGATCTCCAGAAAATGGCAACATGTCGGCAAGAAGTTACAATTGTTTGAGGTTGACCAGCCAAATATATCCCTGTCTTTTCCAGTTAATGGTTCCTGACCTTGCGCCCGCTGCAAAGTTAGTGAACAGTTAATATAGGTTAACCTGCGAAATAATCCCTGTCTTGTGCGAAAATATCTCCCCTGGCGCTGGCAGTCGACAATTCCTAAAGTAGAATACCGTAAAAACTCTTGAAATCCACAGTATCCGAGCAGTGGGTGACAACTTGGATTGGCGTGATTTACGCCAGGTGGCACATGTTGCTTAGTCATCCGATGAGTTAAACTTGATTGGCTGATAGCTATCCCAAGGGTTTGGGCTAAGCCAAGACAAGGCCTTCGCTCAAAGGCAACATCTGATAGCCTTCAACTTACACAACTTCCTTCCACCTACCGCTGCCCTCTACCACCTCTACCACTGCTACCTCCCCAATCACTTACCAGCGATTTCATCGTTTTCAACCGTTTGATCTCTTCACGCTCTCGGGAAACTTCGTTATCTTTTTTCCTAGGCTCTATCACGCTCTCAGACCCCACTCATCTTTCACCTCCCTTTTTCAAACTACACCTCCGACGGCAAAACCCGCCTTCATCAACTTCTCATTGTACGTCATGTCTCGAGTACAGCAAGATACTTTCATTGATGATACAGAGGAATTCTGGTAATTGCCTTTTCCTCGCCCTTCATCCCTGTTTGCTTTGTTGCTGTTTTCCCCTTGCTAACAGATTTTTTCTTTCGCTTTTTGCCAAAATCAGCCCGTTGTGTGTTGAGGAGTTCGACATTCAAGACAGGAATTTCAGGCCTTGCCCTTGTGGCTATCAGGTAGGCTATATTCTCAATTGGCCTTTTTGTTTTTTTATACCCTGCTACTGGAAGTTACTAAAATCGGAGTTTAGATCTGCCAATTCTGCTATAACAATATAAAGAATAATTTGAACAATTCGTGTCCCGCTTGCAGACGTCTGTACGATGAGAAAACCATAGAATGGAAAGGCATCTCTGCCGAAGAGTGAGTTATCAAATACCTTCCCCCACTACCTCTTTCCCCTTACAGTTTCTTGCCCCGCGGACCCTTTATCGATTATTTGGTGTCCGGAGAAATTGTGATTATTATGGAAGAGGCTAATTCTGGTGTTTCTTTCTCCCCTGTTTTGTCGATATAGAATGAGAGCCGACCAGAACAAGAAGAATCGTCAGCAGAATGAGAAACGTAAACTCGAAGCTCAGAAACGTGAGATCGATGCTCTAAACCGTAAACACCTTTCTGGTCTTCGCGTTATTCAGAAAAATTTGGTCTACGTGACTGGTCTCAACCCCCGCATACCTGAGGAGGATCTGCTTCAAACTCTTAGAGGAAAGAGCTATTTTGGGCAATATGGGAAAATTATCAAGATCGTGGTCAACAAAAGGACCACTGCTCAGGATAGATCTGGCAATGGGTATCAGGGCAGCGGAGGTGCTCAGGGCCTCGGGGTATATGTTACTTTTGCGAAAAAGGAGGATGCTGAAGTCTGCATTGATGCTGTTGACGGTAGCCAGAATGGCGACAGAACCTTAAGGTATTCTGACCGCCGTTGGTTTTACCTGTTTCCGTGTGAATGCTAATTGGAAAACAGAGCTACCTATGGAACAACGAAGTATTGCTCTGCCTATCTTCGTAATGAGGCTTGTCCGAACAAAAACTGTATGTTTCTTCATGAGCCTGGAGAGGAGGCGGATTCCTACGATCGACAGCAAATGTCTACCTTTACGGTTCGCCGGCAGGAGGGGGCTCCGTCGCAGGCGCCCCCACCCCAGCATCAGCCTCCTATTGCTGCGGCAACCCCCACCCATCCAGTTCATCCACCGCCTTCCCAGCAACAGAGTGCACAGATGGCCCGGGTTAGTTCACATCAAGGTGGATCGTCAAGTATGGGTGATAATGGGGAGTCTTCTGCATTACCGCCTACAGCAAACTGGGCGAAGAACCCCCCAACACCCGCTGCCAGGTCTGTAGCTCCTGTAATACAGCCGCAAGGCTCTGCTGTGTTATCCAAAGGGTCTACGCCAAGCCCACGCAGTGCACCTGCTGCCCCAATGATACAGACCCAGAGCCAAGACAGTGGCAAGAGTGGATCAAGTCTCGGAAAGGCGCCGGCTTCAACTGGATCAGGAGGCAGTTCAGGTCCTGGTCCTGTTGGCAAGCCAGCTGGTGGACTGGTGACCAATAATCAAGCTCCCACTCAAGCATCGGAGGCCTCTTCGTCGTCTGTACAAGGTTCTACAGCTAAGGCTCTTCGTTCCCCTACCAAACCGAGCCAGCCAGAGCTTCCAATTCCGGTCCAGGAACATTTGAAGCGTCTTGAAAACTGCATGCGAGCTGTCTCTAACCCAAAATTCCGCTTTGTGTTTTCAACTGAGGGTATGACTGAGGAAGACATTGCCGATCTGGAGAAGATGCCTCCCATGTTTGATCGCCATGGAGGAAGGCGTCGGAGGGAGAATGCTGAGCGTGTGAGAGCTCAACAGCAGCAACAACAGCACGAGGAAGCAGAAAATGATATACCACAACCACAGCCCCCCGTTGGTACAATGGCAGCCGCTCCAGGGTTGGTGCCACTAAATATGACGGGGAGGGGGAGCACCCCTTCCCAGAGAGATCTGTTGAAGGAAGTTGTGGCGAATCATCCTCAACAGCAGCCTCTTGGAGCTTTCCAGCAGCAGGAAAACCTTCAACATCAACAGGCTATGAGGGTGCTTACTCCTGGCGGTATCTTACATCCACAGCAGCAACAGCAAGTTCAACAGTCGTTCAGTCCCTTTGGCGCCATGGGCAATCCCCAACAGCAGCAGATACAGACGCATGGCGGGTCGTTACATACGAGACAAACCTCTAGATACAATTTTGCCAATGACAATCCGGCCGCGGCATCTAATTCTGTCAATCCTCGTGGAAATATTGCTCATATGACCGAACAACTTCGCATGATGCCGCAACAGGCTCAGCAGCAGCAGCAACAACAGCAACTGCACAACCAACAGCAGCTTGCCGCACAGTTCTATGGGGCAGGTAGTGCGCCGGGTCTTAGCGGTGCTATGCTTGGAGGTGCTGCGCAGCAACCGCCTCCAGGGTTGAAGAGCGCACCTACCCCACCGGCTCCAGGCATGAGCGGTATTCCTATGGGCGGGCTTCATGGTCTTAGCGGTCAATTCTCAGGACTGGGACTTGGCGGCCATCATAATAAATCCGAGAGCACAGATGCGCTTCTTAGAGAATTGATGAGAGGCAATGGAGCTGGTACATTGGGGAATGCTGGGCTGGGCGGAAGAGCTGGGGATGGTAAACGTATGCATGTTGATTCGTATTGGGGAGGGGGGAGTGCTAAACCAAATCCAGTGGGAGACTTAGCGGATCCCAGCATCTTGCAGGTTCGAATGGCCCAACAGCAGCAACAGCAACAGCAACAACAGCCTCAGCAGCAAATGCAACATCACCAGAGTGGAATCCAGGCTAGCCAGCAAGGTGCGTATAATCCGAATATGCAGTACTACAATAGATGGTAGGTTGGCGGGCGGGCTCAGGCGACGAATTTCCATTTCATACAGATGTCTACATTATCTTCGCACATGGCAGCGGGCAAGCAGTAGGGCAACGGTACAAATTTCTATTTTTTCTGTCAAGGCGTTTAATGTTGGGAAATGGGGCTCTTATTTGGTATTTCTTACTTTCCTGTTCTGGTTCCCGCTGTTTGGTTTGAATTTCGTTTTTTGTCGTGTCTGATCTGGCTGCTCTAATTTTATGGGATACGTTATTTTTTGCGGCACGAATCTTCGAAGATGAGGAGCAAGATGAAAAGCTAGAAGAGTGCGAAGCGAGGAAAGTGTCCATTCAGTTAAAAATTCACACTATCCCTGGCGCGAACGAGTTTGTACTTCTCGAGTGTCTTGTCGTCAGCGCTGTTTATAACTTGCTTTACTTGCCTTCTACGCTGGAGATAGCGCGCCTATGACGGTTTCACCCCTTTCCCTTTGCAGCAGTATTTAGACTCACCCCGGCGGTTTGTACGTGCTTATGAGTTAATGTTAAAAGAGTAGTCTGCTGCCTGCGTTGTGTGCGAATGATTAATGAAAAGACAAGGCGACTTGCATATGGAAATCAGACCCGGCGCCGGAACGCCTGCCGCCGTCTACCAACATTCCTTATTCCCTTCTATTTGATGAACTGAAGCTAAATGGTTCTGCTTGATGTTTATCGTAGGTCCTGGGATAACTGCCCAAGAACGGAAGCTTACACCTGGGATAGTGGATGAAGACGAATTTCCGGCTCTGGCCCCATCGACTAAGGAGAATGTAGTAGCATTGCCACCGATAGCTACTGCGTTGAAATCAAAGAAGCCACCGCCAGGGCCAATTGGGAAGAAAAAGGACGAAGTCCTTGAAGCTGCAAAACCTGAGCTTGCTCGCCTTGTACAACCTAAGGGAAAGCCAGCCTTGCCTTCAGTTAATACTACTGCCGCTGCTGCAAGCTCCTCTGGACCTCGTGCTATTTCTCCTGCCATCGCAACGCCTAGTACTGTTTCTTACGAGGGGACGACTCCGATATCTCCTGTACCTTCGACTGCTGCGGGTGCCGCCAAGCAGGGCCCAAGGATGATCAGAATCTTGTCTTCTGGCTCCAGTATCCACTCTCCGGCTATCAAGACACCTCTTGGGGGAGGGATTGGGGTTGGCGAGAGTGATACCGCGTCCAATGGTGGAAGTAGCAGGCCTGTCAGCCCTCCGCCTAATTCTCTGCAGTCTTCAAAGAAGGGCAAGACAAAGAGTGCGCTGAAGAAAGAGAGGATTGCGGCGGCAAGGAAAGAAGCTGAGGAGAGAGAGAGGGAGCGCGAGAGACTTGAGCGAGGATCTGTGACGCAGGCTCCTGTGGTGGGTAGGATGAAGAAGAAGGGACGCAAGAAGGATACTACGACTGGGATTGGCGGAGGTGATTCTGTTGCAGGTGGAGACTACGCCGATGAGGAGAGGGAGGAAGAGAGGGAGGAAGAGAGGGAGGCGGAAGCTTCCAACACTACTGCCCCCCAGGCAGTTGTTGCTCCTGTTACTGCATCTCTTCCCTCTCCTGTGAAAGGATCTACTACCACTACTAATATCCCATCTCCTATTAAAGCCCGTACACCGACTCCCGTGCCTACTCCCACCCCTACCCCCTCAGCAATCCCAGCACTTGCTAGTTTTTCTACTCCTAGCGCGCCTACTACTCCAACAGTCGAACAAGATGGAAAGCAGCAATCTACAAAGACTACAGCCCAGCTCCTCGCCGAGTTCCGGGAAGCGGCAGAAACAAAATTCTCCGAACTCGACATGTTTAAACCCCTCACCACCCTGAAATGGGAGCATTATATTACATCCGAAGAACTCCAACTAATCAAAGCTGCCGTAGCAGAGAACAACAACAGCCGGCCAATCCTGACGGTCGAGCCCGACTGCCATCCATACCAGTACCCGATCCGTGGCGGAGGCGTCGTGAACATTAGCCTCGTCGCCACCCCCACGGGCTTCCAGATGACGGGCCTCAGCGCCGAGCAGCAGGAGCGCTACCTTGGTCTGGAGGAGCGCCACGGGCGAGGGAAGGCATGGCAGAAGTGGACCGTTGAGGCACTGGATTTTGACGAGTGCGATAAGGAGGTTGATGGGGCTTCTGTCAAGGAGTTGGAGAAGATTGTGTATGCCTCAAGAAGGGAGGCGGAGGGGATTGAGAAGAAGCTGGAGAAATTGCTCAAGAGGAACAAGAAACTTGTTGGGCTTTCGTGATCTCATTGGCTGGCTGGATAGTTGGATGATTTGGTAGTGTGTTAGGCAGAAGGGCCTGACAGGGATGGAAGTTTATAGGAGTAGTCCCTTCTGACTGTAAAAGTTTTTCCTTCCCTGATTTTATTGTTGTTGGCATCCTCACTCGCGGTATCCGGGGCAGCTTACTTTGGCACAGGCCGGGATGGGGGGTTGACAGTTATTTCTTGTCTATGGTTCTTTCTTGTTTTGGGTAAGCATTGCATTATCTGGATGGCCCAGATGGATAGGTGGCATGTTTGATTCTATGATAATATGATAATGTATCATCAATTTGTATCCTTACACTTTCTCTTTTTTTTGTTTCCACTCTCTTTGCTATGAAATGGCGGTGGCTTCCTGTCAGTGGGTTAAATTTTTATCACCCAGAAGTGTGTTTGTGGGTTTATGATTACTCTACTCTGCTACTGCTCTTTCCTTTTCCTTTTCATTTTAGTTCTCAAGTATACGCGGCTCGGCTAGCTAAACCCGAAGCTATAAAGCTAGTAGTATTACCAAATGCTGTAGTTTCTTATTTCTCCCTTCTCTCTCGCAGGTGCGGTCGGATACGTATTGGGGCACACCATACCACCCATACAATACCATACTCGTACATACCCATAGAAAGCTGGATACCAAAAAAAAAAGGACCTCCACTAATAAACCCTACTTCACCCCCCCACTTCAAAATAAATTCTTCTTCCCCCTTTACCCCTCCACACTCGCCCCTGCCTACAAGTAAGAGCAGGGTACTCTGCATATTCATGTCATACCTAAGACTAGGCTGCCAAACCAACCCCCGCAAGGCAACAATAGTAACTGTCGGTGTCAACTTTTTTTTCTTACCCCTGTGTAGATCATTACCGGTACTGGCGTGTGTATAGTTTCATCTTTAATTTTTTTTTAAACTTCTGAGTCGATGGTGATTCGTAAGTTAGTTAGGGGTTTGCGGTGGCGGTGGCAGGGGAGGGGAGGTTTGATATTAGTGAGGAGGAGAAGAAGAGACGCGAAAGGAGTCAGAAGGGGATGGGCTAGCGGTAGTGTCGTACGTATCGATATGAGTGTCATGGGATGGGAAGGAAAGGGTGAGTAGGAATGTTACTATGATAAGAGTATAATATAAATTTTTTTTTTTTTTTTTTTTTGGCTCAAACGGGGAGGCTGGTTGGCTGGTTGGTTGGGCTACGGTACTTGAGTAAGAAGTTGTATTCCCGGTATCGATCAGTTTAGTCGTAACCGAGTGGTCTTCAGAGTCAGAAAAGGTTGATAGGAGAAACCACTTTGTACTAAGCGTGCCAAGGTTCCCGTCAGTTGGAAGGACGCAAGCGACCATGAAAGAGGGTGACTAACAGCTCAACGAAAAACTCCATATTATCTCATACTGTTTATTGTGACTGTTCGAAGTTGCGATACACGTATTGTGTGAGTCTTGAATTTGTATCAAGACTGTTCGAACCCCTTTTTCGGCAACAAGATCAGCCATGCCTACCGAACCCTATTCCAAGTTAGAAATACGAATTCAACAAGTGATTGAAAAATTGAATAGAGAAATAAAGCCCAATGTGACTGAAATAGCACAGGAACTCAATGTAGTACGGGAGTAGACCAACGGGTGTTGCACTCAGTTGAAAGGACATCAATCCTGCCAGGAATGACCTTCGATAGATCACAAATTATCAGGGGATCAGGGGCTAGGTTTATGTCAGTGCGGTATCTTAGTAGGCTTGATAAATTGGGAATTCCTTCTTGCTATCGTGACCTGAATCAGTGGGTAAATTCAATTCATGTCCATTCTTGTGACAATTCCACTTCTCACCCGGATGTCAGTAATTAGTGGACTCAGAGATTTCTGGAATGGCGTCTGGAAATTTATCTAAGGAAGCGAAAACAATTAGGCCCCGGTTGGCACGTTAGGATCAGACTTGGATTTAGACTTGAAGTCCGGACTTGGGGAATCAAAGTCTGGAAACTTCAAGGTCCAGACTGATTAAACAAGCTATGCCAAAGATGACAATATTAAGAGTAGGACTACACAATATTTGTGGATCAGATGTGAAATAATAGATATAAGCCACAATCATGTACTCACGTCGCCGGATTGCTCTGACAGTTCCTGTTATGGAATCGCGCTTTCTCGGATACTTTAGCCAATAAAATCTATCAAATGCTCACTGTTGCGTCAATAGTGAAATGGCAAAGGACACCTTAGAACATGACCACTGCTCTGCTTGGAGTATGAGCATGAAGGAAAGCAACTTAATTTTACAAAATAAATTCGAGATACTATCCATCAAAGTTATTATTCCCGCCATGAACAATACATCTATTAAGCTTCTCATGAAAGCTTTGACAACGTCTATCAATCATTTCCTGTGGAAATGCCAAGATAGCCGCTTTCTTCAGGATGGGAACTTGAGTAGCTGACCCCAGGCCTTGTGGCATCGTGAACTCTCAGTCAGGCTGCTTGCTGGTTCCACTGTCTAGTAGTACCGGTGTGGCGGAGTTTGCTAGTTGGAGGATGTGGTCCTGTAACTGCCTGGGTTTTGCCCTGCAGAGATTTCATGTGGAAGAGAGAGCTCTTGGCGTGCAGGTTTTTCCTTTATAAGGCACAGCTGCTTCCATTCTTAGTTGAGACAGACAAGCCATCAGACAACACTTCAATAACACACATACACACACTCTCTCTATTGGGCTAAGTCACATCTTTGATTCCTTCCACTTATTCCTTGGGTTATAGAGCCAACCTACGGTTCTATCTATCATCATCATACCATTGGATTTACCAAGAGCGGATATCAAGGGGATCATTGCCAGGTTATACCGCAGCGAACACACCATTCATCAAAGGGAAGACAAGAAACATAGTCCACAATTGTGCTCTGAAACGGATTGGTGTTTAATTTCGAAAATTCGCTATCCTGCAATACTCTGGGCAAGTTGTTTGTTGTTTGTTTGACTGTTTGACAGTGTTGGTACCTATCTGTTGATCTTTTCTTTGTCTGACTCTGGTTGTGTGATTTGAAAATTGTTTCAGCTTTTTGCATTGCGATTTGCATTGTAAGCTTTTTCTTTGATTTACTGGGTCTATGGATTTGTTGGTTTGTTCGATGCCTGCAATGTCCCTGTTTTATGGGCGGTGTTATGATGGTGAAGATGACATTTGGATCTTTCTGATAACTCTTGAGATGTGGTTTGATGACATGGTTAACGAACAGTTAGTTGGAAAGGAGAGATCACAGTTACTGTCAGCCTTTGTTATCAGCCGTCTGCGAGGCCAGGCTGCTAGATTTGTTGAAGACTTACCAAAGTTTGTTTGCGAAGAATGGTCTCAGCTATCATGCCTCCTGGCAGATGAGTTTCATTTTCCTCGCCCTGATGTTAGCCAGTTCTATAGTCCAGCTAAGGCGGAGCTGATTCATACCAATTGCAATGAGGTGAGGTCAAGTCTTGGTACCTTTGGTTTTGATTTTACACTTCTGAAAGAAGAAATGTGCAAGCTTATATATACTACTGATGAGAGAATGAGGGTTCTATTGAATGTTCTTTTTGTGTTGAAAAAGGTTTATTTGATGATTGTTGTTTTTGTGGGAATTTATGAACCGATTGGGATATCGGAAAACAAGAGCACCGAACAGCCATTACTTGATCAGTCAGTTTGTCAGTTTGTTGTTGAAGATAAGGAAGTTGAGAAAATCAGAGTGGATAGTATGGAGAATGGGTCAGCACAGATTTGTGTAGGAGGATTTGGCAAGCCTAAAGGTGGAAGACTTTGGTTCTTATGTTGTCTTTCAAATCATGTTTCTGAGTGGGGATGTTATCTTGTGGAAAAGTTGAAGACATGGTGGAAAGGTGTTTGGATTGCAGATGTGGATTGTTTTCTTCATTGTATGCCACAATCTGGGATTGGTTGAAGGATTCTAGGTTGGTGGAGAGAATCAAGGCTAGTCACACGGCCTACTGAAGGAGAGATGTACTGACGATGGAGAAGCAATGTATATAGATATCATGTTAGCTGGGGAAGTTTGTAGCCTTTGGGGGCAAAGGCTGGAGAAGGAGGGGACCCTTGGGGCGGAGTTTGCTAGTTGGAGGATATGGTCCTGTAACTGCCTGGGTTTTGCCCTGCAGAGATTTCATGTGGAAGAGAGAGCTCTTGGCGTGCAGGTTTTTCCTTTATAAGGCACAGCTGCTTCCTTTCTTAGTTGAGACAGACAAGCCATCAGACAACACTTCAATAACACACATACACACACTCTCTCTATTGGGCTAAGTCCCATCTTTGGTTCCTTCCTCTTATTCCTTGGGTTATAGAGCCAACCTACGGTGCTATCTATCATCATCATACCATTGGATTTACCAAGAGCGGATATCAAGGGGATCATTGCCAGGTTACAGCGCAGCGAACACACCATCCATCAAAGGGAAGACAAGAAACATACCCCACACCGGTTCTTAAGGTTCTGAACTTTCCTAGCTATGATGCAATTATGGTCTTCCAACATATTTTATTGGCTAAAGTATCCGAGAAAGCGCGATTCCATAACAGGAACTGTTAGAGCAATCCGGCGACGTGAGTACTTTGTGAGTACCTGTGCTTACAGCTACTAGCCAGAAGTGTTAGTGAAACATGTATTGGTTGACCATGTCCTTTGACTAAAAATGTTAGATCATAGCTGTGGAAGTGGGTGGCATCACCAAGTTATAGTGTGATCATGACATACCAGTACAATTTACACACCAGCTATCACTACCTGGTCATTTATTGTTTTAACCATGATTCACCAATTTCGGTATGCAAAATCTTCAGCACCAAAAAAAAAAATACTTCTAAAACCTTATGAAGAGAGATATCCAATATGACAAAAGACAAAACAATTGCCTTTTTCTACTGCCTCTGGAATATTGCTCTTGTTGCTCAGCTCATAGATGGCCTGAAACCACAGTTACAGGTTTCCATTTTCAAGTATATAAGTACAAATCAGTAGAAGACATTGGTAACTCTGGTGGTATCACTGTTCTTATTAGCAAGCAATGTCGTACAATCACCTGGAAATAGTCAAAAACAAATACAAAATAAGTTAATATGATTTTAGAGAGATATGTACCTTATGTCGCACTTTTTACTTGTACTATCCACATACTTGTGCTACCCTGAGTTATAGGAGATGATTGTCAAACAAATAATCTATGAAAAATATAGTGGATAGAGTATTTAGAAATGGTAATGTCAAAAAATAAGTAGTTAAAGCAAGACAGGCTCAAGCTTGAGTATATTGCAATATGATTAAAGTAGACTATAGTGTATAAGAATTAAACACTAAGTTAGAGGATTTTTGTAACAGGCACTAGCCTGTGTGAACAGTTATACAATAGATCCTGAGCGGTAGCCAGCTATCGCTTTGGTGTCTAAGGGTGACCTACTGAGAGGCAAAGATAAGGGGAGCACAATAGAGTGGTTTATAGGATGAAGGAGAGTAATAGAATCGCCGTTCAACCAAGTGTATTTACTGTCTAGTCATCGGTCTGAACTCTGATGTCTCCTGCTAGTCACGAGAGCACTGTTAAATAAATGAAATCTTTCCTGCAAGAGCTGATGCTCTGGAAACCCGCAGCCACTATCATTACCAGTGTGTGTACAGCTAGCTAAATCCTTTGTCGTTGCAACAGTTGCGGAAAGCCTGAGGCTTTCCCACAACACTGCCTCAATCCTACTGCTGATATATATGACCTATTCCTTCCCTTAGAACCCCTGTGGTACAATCCTGCTGATCCTTCAAAGCATACAGTAATCAGAGTGCCAGAATATGGAGATTTTGGTAGGGAAATTAAATACAAAAGAAATCAAATCAAATGAATAAAATCTGACAAATGAAAGGCTAACTAGAGTGGAAATAGAGGTATGGGAATATGTACACATGTTACATTCTCCAAATCTGAATAAAACCTATCTTCTGCTAAGGCCATAGGCCTCATCACTGTTCTCCCTAGGCTAGAGTATAGAATTATCATAAGGGCTGAAGTAGCTATCCTCTGAGCCTGCAGAATTGCAACGGAATTCTAATTTGTTTCTACTATTACTACCAACTTGATGTTGGTTATTACTTATTTGGGGTTTACAGGATAAGCACTACTATTTGGTTGTCCCTTCCTACTTGGTTATGACTTCCTAACTGGTTATTCTTTCCTTGTTTTGCATATAATTACTACCTCCTTGCTTCTACCAATTTGGGTATTGCTATCCTCCTGCTATACCTACTGGATTTGTATAGTATTAGTGATCTCTTGTTCCTTCTTGTTTGGATTCCGGGATTTGTTTTGTTAGCTCCATCATATCGCTTTTAACTCTCCATTTTCGGAATATGGTTTCCTTGTTATGCTCCCAGTGGTAGCATTTTTGTTGGACAGGATGTTTCCACTTTTGTTAAGTTTTCCTAGCTACAATCTTTTGTATTT
Source organism: Tuber calosporum (assembly GCA_003316355.1). Classification (NCBI taxonomy): domain Eukaryota; kingdom Fungi; phylum Ascomycota; class Pezizomycetes; order Pezizales; family Tuberaceae; genus Tuber; species Tuber calosporum. The sequence continues at coordinate 55,508 of QFET01006508.1, read as the reverse complement.
AAAGAGTCTGCAATCCCAGAAGGATTCAGACTCTTAAGCCTTACAAGACTATCATCTTTAATACTAGAAGTTGAATGGTCACTCTATTAGTTCCATACCATATACCTTGTCTATTGAAGACCTATCCATGGATGCTTCTCCCGTTATCCTAATAGTATCTTCAGAGCCCATTTGAGATTCTCGAGATACTTGGTAGAAGGTTACAATTTTTGAACTAGATGCAAGTATACCTTTGAGCTTTGGCAGAGGACTGATCACATTTTGGATACCTTGAACATCCAGTACTAGTACACCTGCCTGTTTCCAAGAAGGCCTTGAGCGGACTCCTGGCAAGACCAGCTCACCCTAGCTACCAACTATTTCGCTTCCAAGAAATAACAGAAGGCACTTCACTAGAGGATTAGGAGTATCCTCCTGAGGACCCCAAAGTCAAGGTCCAGTGCCCCCACCTGCTCCACCATCTGAGGATTCAGAACTATCTTCAGTAGATAGCAGCAGCAGCTAAGAAGAGGACCAAGACCAAGCCCAAGCCCCACACAAAGCCCAAGACCAAGTCCAAGTCGAAGAACAAGTCCAAGAACAAGTCAAAGAACAGCTCCCTAAGAAGTCCAATCTAAGAATGAACCAAGCTCAGAATCCGAATCAGATTCCGGTCAAGAGGATGGTCCAGAACCAGTACCTCCAACTTCGCCACTTAGATCACCTAGTCTACTAAGAGAACCAAGTGCACCAAGCCCTGTACCTGCCAATTTACCAAGTTCACCAAGACCACCAATGCCCAAGGCCACCAAGCAATCTAAGCCCTGCTTCCATCACAATGTCAGGCCCACCAGAGTGAAATAATCGTCCTATATGGCCTGCACCATTTACATTCACAAGAGAAGGAAAAGATCGAAACCTATTGAGAATTAACTCATCGTTCAACACAGTCTATCGATACATCGGCAGCAGGGGCATAACTGACGATGCCCCTGAAGCCATGCAATAGTATGGAGCCTATTGCAAAGATAAAGCCCTTGATAAATTTACCAAATATACAGCATCCAAAGAAGACCATGCAGTTGCTGGACTCAAACAGAAATTCGAGGCCTACTTCCTTCCTTCAACATCTACAGATACCATCTATGAGGAGTGGCTACAAGTCAAGCAAACTACTGGCTGAAAAACAGCATCGAATACTAATACTGTATTTAGACTTGAACCTTTCCGAGACAGTCTCCACCCTGTAACAATATCAGACTATTCAGTCAAGCAGAGACTCCTAGATGCCATGGATATCAAGCTCAAGTGAGAAGTGAAACCACATATCACTTCAGACACCTCCTTTGACCAGCTAGTTGAGATAGAGAAAAAGAGAGATGCAATTGCCCACTCTATAGAACTATATGGAAATTGTCAAGGAAATCCAACCTCTAATGAAGTTTCCCAACAACCACCTAAGTGACCCCAGAACAGCACCTAGCAAAATCAACCAAGGTTCTATAACAATACCTCCCAGCATCCGAGAGTATCACAGGCTGAGAAGGATCAGTATAGGAGAGACAATGACTGTTACTATAGTGGAAAATATGAACACTAATCCGATAACTGCTTTGTGAAGAAGAGGTATAGGAGCACCCAGCAGCGAGGAAATGGAGGCCCTGGCGGATTCAGGAGACCCCAGAATGTCAGAAGAACATACCAGACCCAGGTAGATAATCCTCTCGCAAAGAAATCAGTCACAGTTACCAAAAACTATATAGGACCCAGTTTAACTCAATCCCAAGCTCTGTAAGCATACATCATAGTCAATAGCCACAAAGCAAAGGCACAATTTGATACAGGAACCACAGGAGACAACTTGATATAAGGAAAGTTTGTCACTACCTACCAAATCCCTAGCAGAGACTTCGAGACTCCTATTAACCTGAAGATGGAAGTTAAAGGATCATGCTAAGCAAACAACTATATGGTTAAACCTGTCATACGGATTGATAAGGCAGCAGCAATATCTCTAAAGCCCTAGTCGGATCTGTGGACAACTATGATATCTTCCTAGGAATACCTTACCTTCTGGACACCATGATGTAATAGATTGCGGAAAATCTATTATTACCATCCCTGACAAAGGAATCACCTTGACCTGAGAGAAAGCAACACATGCACGATTTTCAGCTATGCATGAAGCAGATACCCCTGACTTCAATTCCTAGTGACCTACAGTATTCCCTGGCAACAGGACAGTGGAATGACCACCTTTGAGAGATGTCAACCACCACATTCAGCTAAAAGATACAATTTCGGACTTTAACCAATGATTCTTCACATTCCCTGTCAAGATCATGCCTACATACAGAGCTTTGATCGAGGACTGGAAAGCAAAAGGAATCATTTACCCCAGCGAGGCATACCACCCAGTCAACATATTCCCAAAGTTGAAACCCAATGGCGAAATCAGACTGCTTACAAACCTTGTACTTAGGAATGATATTACTATCAAGGACCATGGACCGATTCCCAACGAAGCTATGATACTCAGAACTGTTATCAGAGCAAAGTTTAGATCTACTATAGACGTAGCAAATTGCTACTTACAAATTCGAGTTCTCCCTAGCGATGATAAATACAACACCATCTAGACACCCTTTAGATCCTTTGCATGCAGAGTTATGGTACAATGAGATGCCAACACCTTTACTACAGCTATGAGGGATATAGAGTTTGTCTTAGATGGATTTATTGGAAAATTCGTTTGGGCATACATGGATGACATTACAATTAACTCAGAAACAGTTAAGGACTATATTTCGCACATCAGATTAGTCTTAGGAAGACTGAAGCAGTAACATATGAAAGTATTGCCAGCCAAGTGCAAAGTCTTCTCCACCAAGCTCACTATCCTAGGACATGTTATAGATGAGAGAGGAATTCATGCTAACTCTGAAATGTTCAATCCATCCAAGACTGGCCGACACTAAAATCAAAAAAGATGTTCAGAACTTCATTGGAGTTGTGATATATCATGCACAATTCTTCCCACACCTTGCCTCCACCACTGTCCCCCTATCAGACCCAATTTTCCAAGAAGTGTTTGAATAACAATCCATATATGAGGAAACTTTCAAACAAGTTAAGCGCCTGGCAAAGGAGGCAATTCCACTCTGCCCAATCTTATATGAGACATTAGCTTATTCAATATACCACATTATACAGGCTACTAAAGTTGGATCAGGAGCATAGGTTGGCCAAGAACCCTCCCCTGAGAAAGCTGTTACGGGGAACCAAATTCAGTACTGATGAATTGTCTAGGCTGTGCTCGTATCGAGAAAGTCAGAGAACTGTCGCGAATGCTTGGTAAAAAGTATGATAAAAGATATAGGTTCTCCAAGGCTTTTTTAACTGAATAAGTGAATATATTGTTAAGGTCTCTTCTCAGTTGCTTGATGATTCCTTAACTATGGGGGACTGCTAACTATTTATACACTTTTACAAGTACTTAGCTTAGCCATATAAAAGAAGTATCCTTGGAAACTTCAACCATGGTATAAAGAGTGCAAACCCTTTTTGACCCTGAAGATGTATGACCCCACTACAGCCAATGATCCCCAGGCCAGTATATTTCTCTGAGGGTGTCAAGCACTCTACCAGTAGATAGCCTTCAATCTCTTTGCCAAATGAACTAAGTTCAAATTGATGCCGCCCATTTGCGAACATCATACGGAATACCAGGTGAACAGTCTGGATGGCCGTCTTTCCTGCATATATGCACTCATATGCAGATGTGTTCGGATCATCAAGAATGCAGAATATGTAATAGATCCACTTGGATAAATTACTCTATCATCTTTCACTGAGGCTAAGTAGTTCTGGATACGATCCTACTTGTTGCCAGTGTGGGTTGTAGTCAATATAGTCACCTTCCAGTGATACATACCATTTCACCTTTAGACCCGAAAGTCTAGTACCATATCCCATATGTGTAACATCAGAACTCTCTTACTAGGCTTCGTCGTGAAGCAATTCTTCCAATTAGTACTCCTTCTGGTAGGGTTAAAAAACCTTCTGTGATAACTTGGCCATAGCAGGAAAAACCTTTCCATTGATACTACCTAGCCCAACCTTGGCATCGTTGGATTTTCTATGTAAAAATCTTTTACCAATACTTGACCATGCTCTAAGTGCTCCAGTGGTTCCCATATAAGCTCAGCTTCAGAATATCGTTTCCAGTTTACAAAGTATTGAAGTTCATGGATCGTTCGTGAACCTCCTCTGAAAATTCGCTTATAAGAGATTATTTCACTCTTGATGATATTTTCCACTTCCCATTCAAGGTGACCTTCAGCTTCTTCTGGTGCTAGGGGTGGTTGTTCTTGGCCAGGTCGAACTGATTATCGGTATGGCTCGAGTAGCGATACATGAAATACCGGAGGGATTTTCCATCGTTCAGATATTTCCAACTTATAGGCTAGGTCTCCGCGTTGCTTTAGGATTTAGAACGGCCCCTATAACCTTTGCGCCAACTTCTTGGACAGTCGCTTAGTGCGAATATTCTTGGTGTTAAGCATAACCCAGTTGCCAATTTTGAAGTCTGGTTGACTACAAGTTTTGCGGTCATAGTACTTGTTCATTACTTCACGAGTCTTCTCAAGGGAGTCCTTTGCCCTTTCATATATCGCTTTCATCCAGTGAGCATACATGGTTGCTCCAGGATTCTCAGCTTCTTGCTTCTTCATCTATTCTGTTTGAGGATGGTAACCATAATTTGCGAAGCAAGGGGTTATTTCATGTGCACTTGTTACCGAGTTGTTATATGCATAGTCGGCTAATGGCACTAGATGGTACTATACATCCTGATTGTAGTTGCCAAATATTCAAAGGTAGCCTCCCAGTACTTGGTTGACTCATTCCGTTTGTCTATCTGTTTGAGGATGGTAAGCAGTAGACATTTTCCTTTTGATGCATAATATCTTGCACAAAGATTCCCAAAATTCTTGTGCAAACTTTGCGTACATGTCGGAAATGATTTCTGATGGTAACCCGTGAAGTTTTCAAACCTCTTTGGTAAATGCCTCAGCAAAATCTATTGCGGTCGCGCTTTCTTCTGAGCCAATAAAGTGAGCCATTTTGGTGAACCGGTCGACTACATCCATCATCTGGCTGTATCCTGCTGATTTGGAAAGTTGTGTGATAAAATCTATAGAGGTAGATGCCTAAGCTGTAAATGGTACCTGTTGAGGTTGTAAAAGCCCAATGTGTACATGTCTTGGTATCTTAAGCTTTTGGCACTTAGTACAGGTTCATACATAGTCGTTTATCCAGTTTGTAATTCCTTTCCAGTAAAGATCTCCAGTGATAATTTACAGAGTCTTCTCTTGACTGAAATGTCCTGCGATCTAAGAGTCATGACAGCTTTGTGCAATATCTAACTGCAGCTGTTCGTTTTGAGGTACATATAGGTATTCTTTATAGAAGAGCATTCCATCTGTTAGGGTCTATTGTTTCGGCATTTCTTTGCCATCATCCCTTAAACTTTCCAGTTCCTTCTTTCGGCATAGCTAATCTGGATCCTCGTTTGCCATTTCCCTTACCTGTGCCAAGAATTTTATATCAAATTTCTTGACTTTGGAATTTGCATTTATTGCATTTGATATTAGTGAGTGTCCCACAGTACAAATCGTGTGTAAGGTAATATCGGTTAAGTCCAAATATTCGTGCTTTCCGTCAGAATGTAGAAAACATAATTGTGGTTGGTTTTCTTCCAACCATATACCTGAACTGCTAAACCCCTGGCTAGCTTGTTAAGTATCCTCTAACTCAATGACTTCATGAAGTTCTCTCTCATCAACCTTTTCCATAATCCTCTGGGCTATCCAGTCTCCTGTGTATACCTAAAAAGCAATGTCAGTAGTGTTGACAAAGAGGATCTTAACCTCTCCTCTATAGTCCGCATCCACTACTCCGGCTCTAATAGATATACCATGCTTGACTGCTAATCCACTATGTAGTGCAATACGTGCATATGTTCCAATTGGTAATCCGATTGCTAATCCTGTCCCTATGCGCACATGCCAATTTGCAGGAACTATATTGTCTTTAGTACTGTATAGGTCATGACTGACGGCTAGCTTGGAACCTTGAGTCAGTATTCTTGCTTCCTGTTGAAGTCTTTTAATCCTTATCTTATTGTCCTGTTCCTCTTGAGGCAACCCCTTTATGAGGTGTTCTGAGTTTTCTTTGCCCCATATAACTGAGACAACAAAGTTTCAGTTATTCAGGAGGTTTTCAAAGTGATGAGATTGAAGTATAGCCTGCTTGGCATTCTCAGCACCCTTCTCAGGGCGGTACAGTGGCCGCCCACTTAAAGCATCCGGTTTGCCCCCTCTGGTTCCAGGTCGGTAAATGATATTAAAGTTGAAATCACTGAGCTTCTGGGCCCTGTGGATTTGTCTTGCGGAATGGGCCTTTGTGGTAAGGAAATATTATAGGTTTTGATGATCGGTATTTATTGTGAAAGGTTTATCAGTTCCAGCAAGGTAGTGTCGCCATTCTTCCAATGAAACCAATATTGCTAATAATTCCTTGTCATCAACATCATAATTGCATTCATCAGGTGTCAACTTTCGAGAATAGAAAGTGACAGGATGTAGCTTTTTGTCCAAATATTGAGAAAGGACACATCCAAGAGTGTAATGGCTGACATCTGTTTCCACTACTGTTTCCCTGTCTGGATGGAAATGACACAATATCGGAGCTGTGATAAACCTACGTTTGAGCTCCTCAAACGCTTGCTCTTGCCTTTCTCCCAAAGGAAAATCTTTAGAGTTTCCCTTAAGCAAATCAGTAATTGGCGCCCATAGTGTGTAGGAATTCTTTGTGAGTAGCCAGTAGAAGTTGGCGAAGCCCATAAATATTTGAATTTCTTTTACCGAGTTATGTGGTTTCCAGGCCTTGATTGATTCCACCTTTCGGTCACTCATAGTAACTCCATCCATAGCTACCATATACCCTAGGAACACCACAAATGAGACATGGGAGGTACTTTTCATAAGCGAGATGGCCATTCTGTATTCTTGCAGTCTTTCTAAGACTTTTCTAACCAATATGACATGATGCTTCTCAGATTTACAGTATATAAGTATATCATCAATGTATACTACAACTACTTCAATGAGAAAGTCTTTCAGGATCATAGCCACTATTGATTGGAAGGTGGCTGGTGCATTTACCAGACCAAACGGCATAACATTATATTCATATAAGCCATATTGTGTTCGAAAAGCGGTTTTCCATTCATTACACTTCCTTATACGGATCAGGTTGTAACCGTCTTTCAGATCCAACTAGGTGACAATACTGACTCCTTCCACACGGTCATGTAGTTCCGTCATAAGGGGTAGTGGATATTTGTTTTGGATAGTGACTTTGTTTAGCCCTCAGTAGTCAACTACCAACCTAAGACGTCTATCTGGGTTTGGTTCAAAAAGTATGGGTGCTCCAACTGGTAACTTGCTGGGGGAAATTTTCCCTTGGTTTAACATATCATCCAGATCTGTTCGTAGTGCTCTTAACTATTTTTCCAAGAGGGGATAAATTGGTGCCCAAGGTGGTTGGGAATCTGGTTTGAGGTCAATAGCGTGATCGAAAGTTTGATGAGCATGTAGTTTCGCCACTCTTGACAGGCGGAAAAGGTCGTTATAATTATGGTATTGCGCGGCTAGTTTATCAAGGATTATTTCTTCCTCATCATCTACTCTTGCAATTCTTCCAATAACCATTGCCTCTGGATCTTGCAAAACCTGCTCATCCCATTCGATTAATATTCCTTCATCCTCTAGTAACAGATTAAGCTGACATCCAGGAACCTCAAACCTTCAGCTTTCTGCATCTTGAATTCCCGTTATGGGATGTTCATTATTCCACCACCCAAATAGAATTATTATTCGATAATTTCTTGATGGTGCGATCTCGCTTGCAATATTAGATAAGTGTTTATTTTTCCTGATTTCTAGGTAAAGCGGAGGGATATAATTTGATTCAGTAGAGAATTCGTTTCCAGTAAAACCTAAAAAGTGCCTAGGATTTTTGCAAGATTAGTAAGGAATATTTAATTCCTTGATTAAACTTTCATGTATAACAAAGATATTGGATCCTGAGTCTGATAAGGCTCTGTTGGAAAAATACGTTATCATATTCTATGTAGTCATGTGTGTATGTGAGTTATGTAACACATACACATATGACGAGTCATATGTATGGCTGGATTTCACGTGATATGGAGATGTGTATATATATTTCGTGTTTTTCTCCTCATGTATTCTTACAAATCAGTTGCGCAATAGTGGACTCTCAGCTTTTTAGTCTACAAGATACTGCGTTCAAATCTCAGTGCCGCCTTATTAAATATAAGAGACAGCCTTTGATAATGCAAGATTTTCAGGTTATGAGCCCGGGTTAGCAAGACTTCCGCTACCCAACTATATACTACTTGACAAAAACTGTTTATACACTAAAATGCTACTAGTGTTACCATTCTCACACACATCCTCCCTGTTATCACTCTATGAGTGACTCAGACATCTACTATAGACAACACAACGAATTTCACTGCAGTAACTGCAACAACACTCGACCTCTCCCCATACGTTGGACTAACCCTTGATGCGAAAACGACGCTTGGTACATAAAAAGATATTTGGCCTATCAAAAGAAGCTTCTTGCAAGAGCCACGATTATCAAAATACCAACAACATGAAGAGAGTAAAAATCAGGAAACAAATGCCACATACCTACTACGACGCACCTGAATACCCAATATGTGAAATCGAAGCCAAAGCATCAGATCTACCACAGGATTTAACTAGTGACGAATACTGAGGTTATTTCAACCCTACATCAATCGTGGACTGTCCTGGTTGTGGGAGGTTAAGACCATTTCCCCCAAGTCATCACAAAGAAACGAACATACTCCCATTCTGTTGTGACGAATTTTGATTGCAGCTTGAGTACTTCGCAATAAAAAGGTTGTACAATCATAGGAATATCAGCAGACCAAACCCGTTTCCTCCCAACACCCATTTGAACAACAATAGACCTATCCCACGTTAATCGCTAAAATGTCTACCGAAGACACCTCACCAACAGACTCCATAGTTGGACGATTGTCCCTTACCCTGAAAGACTATCCAAAATTGGTAGGACAACGGGACTATTAGTCATGGGCATAAATGTGGAAAACGGTATTCAACGTATGCGATCTATGGGATATGGTCGACAGTTCAACAGAACAACCTGAGCCAGAAGATGAAGGAACCTCCTCCTCAAAAGAGACCAAGGACTGGATTAAGCGAAATGAACTAGCGAAGTTCTTGCTAAACCAGGCAGCAGGCAGCTACACAGCCGATATCACCTGCTACAACTTGGCCTCTGAGGCATGGCAGTCACTAAGGGACCGGTTTGACCAAGAAACACCATCTACAAACCTAGTCCTTCTTGAAAACATCTTCACCAAACTCACACCTGGTAAAAACATCTCCGATCGTGTCTCCAACTTTGAAAATGCCTGGAACCGCCTATCCCAACGATGCTCAAACGCGGAAGGCAAAAAGGCTGATGACTTCTTAACCACGTTAAAAGCAGTGGTTCAATCTGAAGCTACCAAAGGAGCATTCTTCCTGCTTACGATAAAGGAGCAACATGGAGATCTATCTGATATGCTGGCCGCACGAGGAGATGACCGTTATGTAGACATAAGGGAATTCTTCATCAGCAGAGCAGCAGAGAAAACCGAATAAAGGGAAGATGAAAAAGTGCTGTTCGTACCAAGGAAACAAAAAGGAATGAAATTGTATTCCTGGTGCAAAGCACAAGACAAGAAGAGGGACAACCATAACCTCAAAGACTGCCATAGTTTCAAAAGAGACAAGGAGAGAAAAATTCGAAACAAGGGACCAAAATCGATAAACGTTACCGATGCTACCGTTACCGTGTTGATGACCAAGTCTCAACAAATTGTGAATGAAAGCGATAGGAGGATGACAATTAGTTGGCTTTGTGATTCAGGAGCCACTGACCACATATCACCAAACGAAGGTGACTTCCTAAACCTATCACCCACCAAAGCAAATATAGTAACGGCAGATGGCAGAACTCATCAAGCAACGGGAACAGGAGACATTCAGATCCCTGTGCGACTGCTGGACGGATCCAGACATACGGTTCAACTCCGAAGAGTACTGTATGTACCATCGTTTCGATATTCCTTAGTGTTTGAATCAAGGATTGATAATGTTGGAGTAAGAGTGGAAATTGAGAAAGGAGAGAGAAGATATGTGAAGAATGGGAGGATATCCATGGTTGCGGAGAAAAAGGATGGGCTGTGGTATATAAGGACACATAATGAGAAGGCTCTTATGACACCTTATGAGGAAAGACACCTTGCACTTGGTCATCCTAGCACTATTCGAGATTGCCATAACGACACATTGCCAATTTCCCAATCTCAAGACTTTAACTGTAAAACTTGCAAGAGACAAAAATCAATACACAGTGTGCCACATGGAAAAAATATCGAAACAAAGAAACCTTTGGAGAAAATCCATTCAGATCTGAGCGGTCGTATATCAGTTCTAACCTTGGGAAAAAACGAATATTACATGACATTCGTGTACGACTATTTTAGATACTGTTGGCTATACTTGCTAAAGTCAAAGAACGGAGCTGAGAATGCAATACAAGACTTCTGGAACCTCATACATACACAATTTGAAGTACGAATCAAACGTCTCCACACCGATAATGGAACAGAGTATGTAAACCAGAAAGTATCCCAGTTCTTAAAGGAAAAAGATAGAATCCATACCATATCACCAGCCTACAACCCTGAATCAAACGGTATTGCCGAAAGAATAAATCGTACCTTTACAACCATGGTACGATGTATGTTGCCAGCCGATACAAGGTTTCTATGGGGGGAAGCATATTCTCCTGCTGCCTACCTATACAACAGACGATGGCATTCCACGATAAAGACAACACCTTTCGAGCACCTATATGGCAAGAAACCAAACATTAACCACCTCCGTCCTTGGTTCATATCTACGATAGTACACATTCCTTCAGAAAAGAGAACCAAGTTGGATCCTACAGCTAAAGAAGGTCACTTAGTAGGCTACACTTCCAGTCCTACAGTATATCAGATTTACATACCTAAACGACATACGGTAACTGAAGCAAGAGACGTCAGGTTTGGAATAATGAAAGGAGTTTCATTCGAATATCATCAAGAAAATACTGCTACAATTCCGGAGAAAAAAGCTATTCCAGAAAACGAAGAACAACATGAAAGTAATCCTCCAGTCGAATACGAAGACCGTGCAGAAGAAACAGAGCTACCAGGAGTAGACCCAGATGAACCTCCAAGACGACTATCAACTCGCAGCCGAATCCAAACCACCAAAGGTCTGGAATATCGAAAGGACCTGGCGAAAGCCAAGCTCAAGGACTTGAATGCCAAATTGAGGAAATGTGATGAAATATTCAAAAGCTACATGTGAGCCGATGGAGGAACAGGTACACCTGGACAAGTCAGTCTACAATATAAGCTGCAACGCAAAGCGATGCTCGAGAAAATTCGACAACAAAAGACTGCTATGAGCAAGGAATCCTTCGTTGGACTCTCCTACTACAAGCCTGACCACACAAGCTACGCAGAAGTAATGAAGTCAGAAGAACAGGCTGAATGGCAGATAGCAATGCTGGAGGAAATGGATGTTCTGAAAAGCAGAAAGGTTGCGGAAGAAGTCGACAGACCTAATACCAAAAGAGTTATTAAAGGACGATGGGTATATAAAACAAAGATTAAAACAGATGGAACCATTGAAAGACGAAAAGGGAGATATTGTGTCAAAGGATTCAGCCAAATACCGGGGGAAGACTTCGAAGAAGTATATGCCTCTGTGGCACGCCTAGAATCATTACGGGTATTGTTAAGTCTAGCAATCAAGAGAAGATACGTCCTACGACAACTAGACATCAAGAGTGCATTCCTGTATGGCAACATAGACTACGAAGCATATCTAGAAATTCCTCAAGGGTACCGCATACCAGGAAAAGTATGGAAGTTCCGGAAAGCAATCTATGGCCTTAAACAATCTCCACACCTATGGTATCAACATCTTACAAAGCCTTAGAAACGATGAACCTCAAGATTACCAACTTCGATCCATGTATCTTAATTGCAACAGATTTATACTGTTGTATATACGTTGATGACATTCTCATCACTGGCAATCCCTCCAAAGTCAACCTGTGTGTTGACAAATACGATCCCGCTTCCAGTGTACCGATTCTGGGGAAGCATCTATGCTACTCGGTATCCAAATCAAAAGAGCAAAAACAGGTATCAAGCTATACCAGGAAAGATATATAACAGAAATTCTTGAACGATTTGGTATGACCGATGCAAACGAAGCCCAAACCCCAATCGAAGCACACTCACCACTTGTTAAGGCTAATCCTGATGAGGAACTCTGCAACCAGAAAACATACCAATCCATAATAGGATCCTTGATGTATGCTGCCGTCGCTACCCTAGTAGACATCTCATATGCGACTGCCTTTCTCATTCAGTTTGCATCCAACCCAACCAACACCCACCTAACAGTTGCCAAACGAGTTCTTCGCTATCTTAAAGGTACATAGAACAAAGGACTAAGGTTCCGATATGATACAGAGGCTCTGCCTCTAGAGGTCGACAGCGACAGTTCCTATGCATCGAACCTCGACGATAGAAAATCCTTCCCTGGATTGATTATACAGACTCATGGGCATACAGTTCTGTGGCGCTCCGAGAAACAACGCATAGTAGCTCAATCTACAACAGAAGCTGAATTAGTCGCACTGTCATTTGCGGTAAACCAGAGCGTTTGGATTAGACGAGGCTTAAAGTAAATGGGCATCACAACAACGCCGATCGTATATTATGATAATACAGCTGCAACAAGTCTCGGCGAGAACCATGGAGTCTCAGATCGAGCCAAACACATTGATGTCCGGTACCATTCTGTTAGAGAGCTGCGTGAGGGAGGAGATATTCAAGTGGTTGGGGTTGAGTCGGAAAACAATGTATCGGATCTATGTGCTAAGGGATTATCGCGGATTTCATTTGAGAAATTACTGATGAAGATAGAAATGGAAACGTAGAGGAAGTGTTGGAAAAATACATTATCAAATTCTATGTAGTCATGTGTGTATGTGAGTCATGTAACAAATACACATATGACGAGTCATATGTATGGCTGGATTTCACGTGATACAGAGATGGGTATATACATTTCAGGTTTTTCTCCTCATGTATCCTTACAACTCAGTAGAGCAATAGTGGAATCACAGCTTTTTAGTCTACAAGATACTGCATTCAAATCTCAGTGCCGCCTTATTAAATATAAGAGACAGCCTTTGATACTCCAAATATTTTCTGGCTCTTATGCGATATTGTCACCCATACACATAGATATGTGCAGTTCCTTCAAGACATTGGTAGCGTTTTGGTTCTTCATGTGTCAGCTTCTGTCGCTTATACGATGTTGTTATATCTGTTCCTCCATCCTTGGAAGATATTATGGTTGGATAGCTTGAGTGTTCGTGACAACACCAGCATTGGTTCAACCATAGTGGTCACCTCAGATGAACTAAACAAATAATCTATTATTAAGATTCTGGGCGGCCCAGTATGAGCGGTCTTTACCCCCTGCCGAGGGGCTCCCAAAAAATTAAAAACTCCTTCAATAGGGCGCCGACCAGTAAAAAGCCATAAAAATGCAACAAAAAATTATACTTCTCTGCCTTTCCCGTTGGATAATTACCTAAAGGAGTGATATTTTAGGAAAATAAATTTTATTTCCAAATAGAGCAGAAAATTCCGAAAATAATAACCATTTCCGAATCTGGAATTTCTAATCCCAATATGAAAATAATTGCACATATTGTTGGGGTTGTTATTACGTACACAACATGGCTAGGTTAACAGAGTCCATATCATGAGGTTTCCCAGAAGACTTTACAGCTGTTCAGCTACGGTCTAGTGGTAAAATGAGCCTGGCACGTTCATTTTGTCTACAGGATCCTGTGTTAAATCCACCCTTCTGGCGGATTAAACAACGATAATTTGTACCTAAGGCAACTAGGGCTAGAGCGTACCGGGGGATCACCCCTGCTACTCCCAAGCACTTCTCAAGTGTCTAAATATGGGAAGCACATCCAAGTAACTAAAAAGGAGATCCTTCTTCTGAAGAAGGAAAAAGTATGAACCTAAAATTAGAACCAATCTGAGGGAAAATAAAAAATAACCAAGAGCTTCCCAACTGGGGAGGTCTAATCCTGCGGTCCCCTTAATCCAATCAGTGGAAGCACGCTACGGGACCTCATCGAGGTTCCTGGGAACGATGGTTCCCAACCTGCAAATATGGACCTGCATGCCAACTGTTTGAAGAATTTTTGAATATTTTTTGTCATTGGTAATATTCAGCACCCTAGACTACAGTGTTCCCAATTTCAATTCCAGTCGCTATTGCTAGTGATCCGAATACCCAATCGCCGTCACCGTTGGTGCCATTAGGACATTTCTGTCTCCGATAATTCCCATAACTGAGGTACTAGTTCGCTCTGTATCTGGATCCCCTTTGGCCATGATGTTCCAACGGCGAGTGCAGCCGTCAGTGGTCTGAGGGAGCATTTCGGTTGGTGCTTAGTTGGTTGCTTAGCGAAGGCTCTTGAAACCACTATGTCCTTTCGACATTACCACCAGGTGTGGTTGTTGAGGCTGCAACGAGTGCAACGCATTGCTGCCTTTCGCTTATTCACAACATCTTGTGAGATTCCATTGTGAGCATTCTTCCAGTCAGTATTCTGGTCTTTATTATTATTACCCCCTTTCATTTCCGATTGCTTGGCCTTAGCTGGCTTCCATCGTGATGTATTGTTTTTTCATTTCTGGTTGTTGTATCCTTGTTTGGTATTTACTCCGTTACCAGTGTCATCGCATTTTGGTTTGGGTGATTTAATATTCAAGGGCTCTCCTTTGGATAATTTATGCCGTTCTAGAAATTCCTCCTCTTGTCTGACAACTTCCCATATGGTTTCCATCCATTCCTCATCAGAGGAGAACTTCAGATGGGATAACCTGTGAAGAATATCTTCTGGAAGTTTGCTTTCCACCTGTACCCTCCAACTAATTCCTGTGAGACCGGCCTTAAGGTGGAGATTTCTCCTCGATGCTGATATTTCGCTTGGTAATTTCTTGTCGAAACCCTTCCCATGTGAATAGGCTGGTTCTCGGGTATATCCACCTATTCCACCCATCACCTTCTGGTATTTCTCCAAGAATGGTGCCACTTTGTTCCCCTTTGTTTTCCTGAAGGCAAAATTCATTCGGTGTGCATAATTTTCCCTCTGTGTAGGATGCGATCGAGGTAGTCTTCCTAGGCTGTCGACAAGTCTCAAACATCTAGGTTGTTATTTCCTTCGAAGACCAGGGGTGGTTCCGCTATTAGCTGTGGTGGTTAGGCGAGTCCACCAATATATTCTAAGAAAGCCATAGTTAACCTGTCCTCAGGTACATCGGTACTGGTAATAGATGGTAAACTAGGAGCGCGTTCTGGCAAGCCGCCCTTTCTTCCTCGCCCATTCTCTCCATCACTATCGGTCCCATCATCATCTGGGTCAGGGGTATCACTAAGGTTACCTGTGGTGGTGGCAGTGCCAGGTTATTTCCTCCACGGTCAACTCCATTTCCTTTATCCTTCCTTAGAGTTGATGCTGTTTCCTTTATTGGAATAGTACCTTCTATTGGTACCATTGATGGTTTTTGGTTTAGTCAGTCCTGGATCACCATCACTAGGTCCATGCTAGATTGGTGCAGTTCTCTTTTCCGCTAACAGAAGTACCTTAGCATCTAACTAGCCCTTCATACCCGCACTCTGTACTCATTGTTGTTGAGCAGCAATTTCTCCCTGCTCATTCATCCCTCTGGTCTATTCCAGGTCCTGTTGATTCAACTGAGTATTGAGTTTTATTACTGCCTTTTCCAAGATTCGGTCCCTTATTTCTGAGACTTAGGCCTGGTGCTTCAGATGAACCTGTTGGCGTCAGTACTCTTCCTGATCCTGGGTATGTAACTATTGCAGTTCCCGTTTGGTGTCCCCACTCAATTGTTCTAATGCACGGTGACCTTTCTGTACCTCAGCATTATTGATATCTTCACCTCTGGCCATATAGCTCTGCAATAATTCTAGCATTATAAAACCCTGCCTGGCCTCATGTAGTAGTGCTGAGATCGCTATGTGATTCACATCTGCACTTTCTTTCAAGGGTCGGTCCAGGTGGCATAATGTACAGATCACATTTGCTGGAAGTTATGCTGCATATTGACAGGCTTCTTGGTTTGCTCAGCACAGTTCTGAACTCTTGATGGTTGATGACCCGGAGGAGTAGTAGGAGGGCTGGTATGGCTTCGGGATGGGATTGGTGATGCCGCAGGGGTAGATTCCGAGTCATCCTCTTCGATCATCCGGTCATGTCCCAAAGGACAAGGAATAGTTGTGTCATCTCGTGCCCTTGCCATGGCAGCTCGCTTAGACACCCAAACAATTTCTGTTAAAGAAAATGTAAAATAGCCAGTCGTTTGGCCTCTTAGGCAAAAGGGTTGCAAGTGAATGAAAGATTAATTTGAATAGCAGTATTCTGCAAGGTCAGCAACAATTATCTTTTAAAAAAAGGATATGTGGATTATTGTTTGCATTTTGTAAAAGCAGTTATCCACCGTCTATCTTGACGATAGATATGTGCTGTATATATTCACTGTAGGTGAGTAAGTAGTCGAAGTGCTACTGCTCGGAGGTCAAGTGCGTACTCTTCACAGCAGATAGGAAATACATTGTTAAAGTTGAGAGATCGGCAGTGCCCACAATGTTGGCACTGATGAAAACTTTGAGCGTCAAAGTATTCTCTAGGCATGAGAAAATATAGAGTTGCATTGGTAACAGGAGAGTAACAATATAGTGTTACAGGGTAGCCAATTCAGTACTGTGGAATTGTCAAGGCTGTGCTCAGTTTGAGAAAGTCAGAGAACTGTCAGGAAAGCTCCGTAAAAAGTATGATAAAAGATAAAGGTTCTCCAAGGCTTTTTTTAACCATATAACTGAATATATTGTTAAGGTCTCTTCTATGTTGCTTGATGATCCCTTAACTATGGGGGACTGCTAACTAATTATACACTTTTACAAGTACTTAGGTTAGCCATATAAAAGAAGTATCCTTGGAAACTTCAACCATGGTATAAAGAGTGTGAACACTTTTTGACCCTGAAGATGTATGACTCCACTAGAGCAAATAATCACCCAGACAGTCTATTTTTTCTGAGTGTGTTAAGCACTCCACTAGTAGATAGCCTTCGATATCGTTGGTAAGTGAACTAGGCTCAAGTTGATGCTACCGATTTGCAAATATCATACGGAATACCAGGTGATCAGTCAGGATGACCGTCTTTCCTGCATATATGCACTCATGTCCAGATGTATTCGGATTATCAAGAATGCTTAATACGTAATATATCCTCTTAGATAAATTACTCTATCATCTTTCACTGAGGCTGAATAGTTCTGGACACGATCCTAGTTCTTGCAAGTGTGGGTTGTAGTCAATATAGTCACCTCCCAGCACTATATACCATCACAGCTTTTAGACTCGAAAGTCTAGTTTCATATCCCATATGTGTAACATAGAATTCACATCATGACACCAGCTCAAACCTGTTATAGGTAGCCGATTCTAAGGACACGCGAATCGGACTAGGCCTAAAGCTTAATTTTGTAGACGGAGACTGGTCTAGGAAGGCTGGTTTGATTGAGTAGTAAAGATTTTCAAGTAAAACGTATGATATTGATAAAATATCTTTTCCGTTGGTTGATGGTGGTGAATGCATGGGAGGCACTTCGATATTTATATCTCTGGTCTGAGTGTTCGCAGACTACATCTAGCTTTCATACTAACTCAGTACCCATCCGTGTTTTCCCGGCTTCCTACCTTAGTGTGGACACCATTTTTCCCTGAAGATTCTCTTCCCCTCACAGCTAATAGTACAGTCGGAGCTCCTCTTTCACTGAAATAGTTGCACACTGTTAATAGGACAGGCCTGACCTCCTTTCTGCTGTTCAAACTTAGTCCATCCAGTTTGGAACGTACTAATAGTCTCTTAGAACACCAAGGGGGCAGCTTGGTTGTTGACCTTCTCTGCTCCATGCCGATAGATCCGGCTCTGCAGCTAGTTTTCAGGATGACTTGTGTTCACGATCGGAGCAATACCTTCTCGTCATCACTGCCTCTCCTTATCAACTTGTTCCGATTAGTTTGTTTACCACAGTGGCATCATATGGGGGCATCAGCACATTCTCCCCTAGTAGTGGAGTGGCCTACTTCCCACTCATTCTTTTCGGCCTAGACTACCTGAATCCTTATGTCAGTCTTCTAACTTCAAACAGGTGTAACGCCGCGAGTTCTTACTGGAATCGCAGAGTTCTACTTGGGTTGGATAGCTAGAGAGCTCCCTAATATACCCTACGAACAGCATCTGGACGGACGGACGGCGGCGATGTATACGCTATTATAAGAGGTGCTCCAAGGATGCGATTTTGTATGTGAAAAAGCAACTGCGTAAGGTGCCAATCTTGTCGCAGTGTGTGAACGCTGGGGCCGCAGGGGTATGACTTGGATTTTCACGCATTTTCCCTAAAAATGCGCTACTGGATTCCAGTATTATTTACCCATTTGCCTAACAAAACCCCTCTAGCATCCAAGAAGCCATCACTACTCAGATTCTGTTGAGTAAGCTATGAACAGAGCAGCAGACACCCTTGAGCTGGCAACCAATACCATTCAAGGTTGTGAAATTGTTGAGACCACCTCCTATCTCAGCAACCCTCAAGAGCCATCACAAGCCACAGTACTAACTGTGCGAGCTAAAGTTCAACCCTCAGGCCTTGCTGCGAGAATTAACAATCCTCCAGTGGATATAGACTAACCACTGCATCCAGACACTATCACCAACTACTTTAAACAAATCCATGATTCTATTACCCAATAGGAATCCCTTGCATTTACCACCTCTGGAATTATCACCCACACTACCACCCCTATTGAACCTGACCCTCAGCCCACACCTATCCCTCCTTGACTACTAGTCAATTAACTGTACCGATTTCTTGAACCTAATAGACACAGAACCATGCACTGGGCTGCCTGTATCTGGGATGAATATCAGACCCACATAATCATATAGAGTACAGGATACTTTCTATCAGGATCTTGTGATATTTCAGGACCCTTGCCTCTCTACTATTCCTTCAACTTTGTCTCCCCTCATTAACCTAAATGCAGAGCACAAGACAGATAGGCTTTTCCTCCTCCCCTTCACGATAATTATGACTACTCAGTCTTTTCAAAAGGTTATTGATAAGGGAAAAGAAAGAGTAATACTGGATATCAACTAAGGATGGAATCTACCAACCCCAGAAGCACCTGTCGATTATTAAGATTACTTCTTTGATCAGCCCTCTTCACAGCTGGACCTTCACACTTTTCAGCTTACCAACTACATGAAAGGAAAGTGGTACTCCCGCATTCGAAATACTACCCAGAATGACCCTCTCCTAGAGGGAGTTACCAAGGCCATCGATCACCCTGACTGGCTCTTATATGATGGAGGACTTGTCAGAAAGGTCAAGGATGACACTAGAGACTGTCCTTATATCCCCTATGAAGCAATCTATGAAGGTCCTTACATCAGAGGCGAAATTGTGCACCTTACCTATGAAGAAATGGCTCTTATGGGTTGGCAGAAATGTTTTGAATATGCTTCAAGATACTTCTATGAACCCTCCATGAGGAACGATTTCAAAGACTATGTCCGCATATACCACCTATGTCAGCTCAACTAGCAACCTACCACGGTCCTAAATGTATCAGTCACCCCGCTCCCTGTCCCGAGACAGCCATTCTTGTCTCTTGCAATTGACTTTGCAGGAGCCTTTCCTAGCGATTTCAAGTTGAACTTATCATGGTTGTCTTGGATCAATTCTGTGGCTTTACCTACATCATACCAGTCTCCCAGAACATCACAGCTAGCGCAACAGCACACACCCTCATTGAGCGTGTTTTCTCCATTCATGGTTTCCCTACCTCTCCAGTGTGTAACAGAGACCTCAAGTTTACCTCACTCTTTTGGATACAGCTTATGGCAAATCTCAATGTTGATCACAACATGGCTATAGCTTACCAACAGTAGACTAATGGACAGACGGAGTGCAGAATCAGAACTGTGTACCAATGCCTTAGGAACTATGTTAAGCCTAAAGGAACCAAGTTGGGTCGCCAACTACCTCATGTCCTGACTGCAATTAATGCAGCACCTAGTGATAGTACAGAACTCTTCCCCTTCGATATCACCTTTGGCAGACCACTGAACCTCGTCCCTTGCGTCAAAGCCCCCCCTACATTATTACCAACAGTGGACGAGATTGCTTCACAGATCATGAAGAACCAGAAACTCGCTACAGATGCACTCAAGAAGGCCAGCGAACTCGAAACTACCTCCAGCGAAAATGGAAGATATGATAGAGCCCCAATTATCCCTAACGAAAATGAAGTTTCCCGACGTCATCGCCCTATGTCTATAAGGTTGTATAAAAATCACAAACATGTTGGACCTTGGTTAGGACCTTCCTCTGTGAGCGAAGGACCTGACAGACACAACAACTACAAACTCATACTTCCATCAGTGATGTCAGGAATGCAACCATGGATCCATGACAGCAATCTTTGTATTTACCAAAGACCATACCCCTCAACCTTTCTAGGAACACGTGAAGTCATATCCATTGAGCCTGTCACCATCAATGCCAGTGGACAAGAGCAGTTGGAAATCGAAATGATATTCAAAGATTGAATCTATTGCAGAAAGAGACAGTGGTTGATCTATTGGAAAGGTTATGATGAAATTGTAGCAACATAGGAACCCCTCTACAACCTAGAAGGTACCAGCACCCTTATTAGATTCTATAGGTTAGATACCTTTAATGAAACTATACCTTTCGGACTTCCTCCGTCCCATGGTGAGACTATCTCAGCCTGGACATTTCAGACACCACAGTACACCCCCCTCTCACTTAAGCTCCACCCTGACTGATTTTAGAAGCCTCATCAAGACTCTGACTACTCAGAATCCGTTACCAGCACAACCCTCTCGACCTTGGATGAATCTGAGATGGAAGGCTAACTGCTTCATCGTATTGTCTTCGCTACTATGGTGCTAATAAAGATGTAATGTCCTGACACCAGTAATGGATATATGTTACTGATAAGTTTATATGTTTTGAAATCATCCCCTGTCTTCTCTACACACCTGGCGATTGAAATCTCAATATAACAAGAAATCATCAAGACTTTTGTTTCTACTCAACCTCACCGTGTAACCACGCAAGGGGGTGGGGATTTGTCTTAATGATTCCCTCCTTTCTATGCTCCTTAGGGTCTACCTCTTTGAGCTAACTGTCTCCTCTTCTGCCATCTCTGTAGATAGTTCCTCTCCATTCCCCGCTTTTGTTTTACCTCGCTTAGTTTTCTGCTCTGCCTTGCTTAATATTTGCACAGTGAGGAATTTCCTCTGACCTCGGTATCGAGCTTGGAGACCAGGTTGCAGTAGGGGGAAACATTCCTCAGGCCTACAGTTACTTCAGTAGTCTAAAAGTCAGTTTCCTAACTCTCACTTTGGTGAGAACTGCCTGGAGAGCCACGCAGACAATTCCATTAGTCATTGGTTCTACCCCTCCTCCATCCTCATCTCTTAACGGTTCTTCGTCTGGCACCCTACTACCCTCACCTAGCTGGTACTGTATTGTCTCCCCTAAGCTGCTAGCTTACTACCACCCTCAGGCTGACACTCTATCCTCTGGACTCAGCTCTGGGCCCTGCCACAAGCTGGCCTCGCTTCACTTAGGTTCCTCTTCTGACGGGGCACATTTCCACCCTTGGTGTCGGGCTATATGCCAACAGGAATATCTTCCTATTTTCTTTCTTGCTAGCTTATTAATGGAGCTGGATCTATGGTGGTTTGTTACCTATGCATATGGTTTGACTACGGTCTGAGGTGTTGGGTGTTCTTGTTTTGTGTTCTCTTTTGCTGCATTTGGTTGGTTCAGTGTTGGGGCATAGACTTGCTTGCATGTTGGTTTTGTTAGCTTGCTGATTGTGATTACTGCATGGCGGCTTATTAGGATGGTTTTTTAGACGGGTTGGGGCAGGCTTCCCTTACGGTTTTTCTATAGCTTTCCGGGGACAGGGCAGGGGAGGAGGTTTGTGTACTACTATAGCCTGTGCTGCATGTAGATTCTGTACCTTGAACATGAATAAAAACTGAATTAAATAAAAAAATAAAAAATAGTATATTTAGTAATTAAGTGGAATGCTCCAAAGGCGGGTTGGTCATTAAGCCCTTTAGGATATTCCTTATTGTTTTATTTATTTTATTTCTTTTAAGGAGAATGTAACAGAATCCTACTATATATCTACTATTACTACAGACTTGATGTTGGTTATTACTTATTTGGGTTTATACCTGATAAGTGTTCCTATTGGGTTGTCTCTTCCTACTTGGTTATTATTTCCTAACTAGTTATTCTTTCCTTGTTTCGCTTGTCATTACTACCTCCTTGCTTCTACCAATTTGGGTATCACTATCCTGCTGCTATTCCTACTGGATTTGTAAAGTATTAGCGATTTCTTGTTCCTTCCTGTTTGGTTTCCATTACTTGTTTTATTAGCTCTATCCTATCACTTTTAATGCTCTGTTTTCGGAATATAGTTACCTTATTATGCTGCCACTGATAGCATATTTGTTGGACAAGATGTTAGTGTTAAGGGTGTCGATTTTAAGGACAAGCGAATCGGACTAGGCTTATAATCTTTGATTGTAAGCAGAGAGTGTCTAGGAAGGCTTGTAGGGAGTGTAATAAAGTTTTTGGGTAAAACTTATTATATTGATAAGATCTCTTCTCCGTTGCTTGATGATGCTTAAAGCTAGGGAGTTACTACCATATGTATATCCCGTGTCTGAGTATTTGCCGACTACTTCTAACTTCTATATTTTAATATAATACCAACCATTTCTATCCTTCAATCCTAAGTGCTAGAACTGTTTGACCCTGAGAATATTGTTACCCCCACACCTTATCGACACGTCAGAGCTCCTTTATATCCTGATTGTGTGAACCATTTCTCTGTTGGGAATGTTGTTCCTTGTTCTGCCGCTTAAACTTAGGTAGTCCATTGTGGAATTTACCAATAGTTTCTTAGAGCTCAAAGTGGCCATCCTGGCTGGTGACCTATCTGGATACGACTGGCTTTCCCAGTGTCTTGCAGAAGGCTTTCTGGCTGACTTAAGACTTACGATCAGTCCAATACCATATTGTATTCATAAGCCTCTCCTTATCAACCTGTTCTGATAGGTCCTTAGACCAGGATAGGCATGTTTTCAGGGCCTGAGTTGGTTCTCATGATTCTCCAGGAGCCCACTCATTATATTCACATTTTTGCCCAGAGCGTTCCGTCAATTTCGGTCCATTCCAGCAAAGGCTGTATGGACTGGGCTATTACTTTGCTGACAATCTCCCTGTGCACCTGATTCCAGGGGCATCGGGTCGTCCGAGTCTCCCTCTTCATATACGCAGCGCACAGCATCCTGTCGGATGGACGGCAATAACGTATGTGTTATTACTATAGGGGCGCCAATTTTCCGTATTTCGGTGAGGGGACACCTTTTACTGTAGTTGCCGCAGGTGATGTGTGGGCCCAACAAGGGGGCCAGAGGGGTATGAGTAGTATCTCAGTACTACTTTCGTATGAGTTCAGTGCTGAATTCCAGTACCTTGTACTCATGTGACTAATTTGAGATCCCTCCCTAAAGTGGTTGTCTTGAATCGCCTTTTTCTAAAGGTTACCCTCTCTTATTATAACCATCAAAATAAGGATAAAAATCAATAAATACTAATACAAGTTCATTTTTTGAACTCAACTTGGTAGGGTGAAAAACCTAACGTGTTTGCTTGGCCATGCTAGGAAAACCTTTTCCTTGTAATTCAACCTCTGCCCACTTTGGAATAACCAGATTCTCCCTATAAAATGCCTCCACTAATTCCTGTCCATGCTCTAAGTGGTTTGGTGGTTCCCAAGTATTTTCATCCTGGGAACAACCAGTCCACTTCACAAAATTGTGTACCTCACACATCTGTCAGTTGTGACCCTGAACCCTTCTGGTGTAAGAGATTATTTCACTGTTCACGATTCTCATAAATCTCCTTCTCAAGATCTGAATCAATATCCACCAGTTCACAGTGAAGCTGCTCACTTCCTGGCCGATTGGATATCCGATAGGGTTCCAGCAGGAATATGTGCAATATTGGATCGATCTTCCATCTCGGCGATATTTTTAGTTTGTAGGCCTAGTCTCCCATTTTTTCTAATACTATAACAGGGCCATACAGCTTTGGGACAAGCTTCCTAGAATGTCGCTTAGTGTATATGTTTCTTGCATTTAATATGACGAGGCCCCCAACTGGGATGTCCGATTGCTGCCTAGCCTTATAGTTGTAATACTAGATCATATTTTCTGGTATTTGTTCTAAAGCTCCTTTGGCCTATTGGTGTATTGTTTGAATCCAGTTCTGATAGAGCAAGGCGCCTGGATTTTGGGCTTGATATTCCTTCATCCATTCCATTAGTGGATGGAATTTATAGTTTGCGTACAGTGGTAATATCCCATAAGCATTTGTTACTGAATTGTTGTAGGCATGCTCAGCTAGTGGTAGCAACTGGTACCAGTCCATTTGAATATAATTGACAGAGTTCCTGAGGT
Source organism: Tuber calosporum (assembly GCA_003316355.1). Classification (NCBI taxonomy): domain Eukaryota; kingdom Fungi; phylum Ascomycota; class Pezizomycetes; order Pezizales; family Tuberaceae; genus Tuber; species Tuber calosporum. Next base: position 30,571 of record QFET01006508.1, on the reverse strand, counting down.
ATCCTTCCACCATATGGTTGGGTCTTTCCATTTGTGCCTCAGTTTGTGGGTGGTACGCAGTTCACATCTTTCCTTTTTTACGCAAGCTTTTGCATAGGGATTCCCAGAATTCTCTCAAGAACTTTACATCCATGTCGGAGATGATATCGGCTGAATGTCCTTGTAGCTTCAAGACTTCCCTCAAGAATACTATTGCAACATCCTTAGCAGTTGCATTATTTTCCAGACCTATGAAGTGAGCCATTTGTGCAAACCAATCCATGACTACCATCATTTGCGTTCTTCCTTGTGACTCTGGTAGTGGTGTGATGAAGACGGTCGATTTGGATGACCACGCAATAAACAGAACTTCCAGGGGCTGCAGCAGACTAAACTGTGCATGTCGTGAAGATTTATTATATTGACCTTCATCACATGACCGTATTTAGTCATGTATCCTCACTGTTAGTCCTTTCCTGTAAAGGTCCCTGATAGCTATTTCCAGTGTCTTTTCCTGTTTAAAGTGACCAGCTACCTTAGAATTGTCGCAACCTTTAGGTATGGTTGTCTGCAGCTGTTCGTTTTCTGGAATGTATAGCCAATTCTTATAGTAGATCAATCCTTCCATTACTGCCCAGTGACTTGGTAGTAGTTTGCACTCATTTGTTAATGTTACCAATTCCTGCTTGCATTCCTGCCAGTCTTGATCGTTCTGGCGTGCCTCTTCAATGGGTCTTAATAATGTCTGGTCATATTTTCAAATATTGACCTAAGACATTATTGCATTAGACATTAGGAGTATCCCTTTGTCTTGTTACACTTGATGATGTATTTCATCGAGAAACTTATAAAAAGCCGGACCACTTTTAAGTATGCGACCACTACTTGGGTCTGTGTCGCAGTGGATTATCTTGATACTGTGTATGTTCTGAATGATCATTTGTGCTATTCGGTCTCCTCTGCGGACCTGGCAATCTTGATTTCCATAGTTCGTTATGATAACCTTGACTTCCCCAGTATAGTCAGTGTCAATTACTCCGCCGTGAATGCTGAACATGTATTTGGCTGCCATTCTACTTTGCAGTGCTAAGCGTATATATGTTCCCCTTGATAATCCAATGGCAATTCCAGTCTCTACTAGATGTTGTCCTTTGGCTGGGATTATTATATCCTCTATTGCATTCAGGTCATGTCCGGCTGCTAATCGGGACTCTTTCATAGACATTCGTGCTTTTGGGGATAGCAATTTTATCCGCAAGGAACCAGTAGTTTCTGTGCCAATTAATTTTTCTTCCCTGTCTGGTTGGTTTAACTGCACCAGAGTGATTTGGAAGTATGAAGGCTAGAGTATTGACTGTTCGCTATATACAGCTCACTCCTCAGGACAGTACTCAGGCCCTCAGCTTAATGCATCATGCTTTCCGCCTTGTTTTCTTGGTCAATAGACAATTTTGAAATTGTAGTTCTCCAGTTGTTGAGCCCAGATTACCAGTTGCGGATTCCACCCCTTAGTTGAAAGGAAATTCTGTAGATTCTGATAATCACTATAACCAGTTACTGGTTTTTCTATACCCACTAGGTATTGTTTCCACTCTTTGAATGCCTCGAGAATCGCTAGTAGCTCCTTATCATAGACATTGTAATTTCGTTCGGCCAGGCTTAGTTTTCATAAGTGGAAAGCCACCGGATGTAGCTTTTTGTCCTTAAACTGTGATAGGACACTTCCTAGAGTAAACTTTCTAGCATAGGTTTCCACTATGGTTTCTCTGTCTGGGTCAAAATGACAGAGTATTGGGCTGTCATGAATGTTTGTTTAAGTTTCTCAAATGCCTCATCTTGTTCCGGCCCCCAGCTAAACTTTCTGGGGTCTCCCTTTAACATTTCACTAATTGGTTTGCAGATTATGGAGAAATCATGAATGAAATATTGGTAAAAAATGGCAAAGCCAATGAATATTTGCACCTCTTTCATGGACCTTGGTGCCTTCTAAATCTTAATGCTTTTAACCTTTCTTTCACTCATGGTGACTCTATCGATTACCATAATATAACCCAAAAAATGAACTGTCTATACATGAAAAACCGACTTGGTAGTTGATACCGCTAGATCATATTCTTCCAAGCGAGAAAGAACCTTCTTGACCTAGTCAATGTATTCCTTCTCCTTTTTGGAGTGACTCAGGATATCATCAAAGTATACCACCACCCCAGGGTCTAAAAATTGTCATAGAATTTTGTTTAACATGGCCTGAAATGTGACTGGTACGTTCACCAGTCAGAATCGACTTCCTTTGTATTCAAAGTCTCCGTATCGTGTGCGGAATAGTATTTTCCACTAATCTCCTTCCTTGATTCTAAGAAAGTGATATCCATCTTTCAGGTTGAGTTCAGTGAATATTTGGGCCCCTGCAACCCGTTTGCGAAATTCGCTCATGCGTGGTTACGGGTATTTGTTTGGCACTGTGAGTTGAGTGAACTGTCGGTAATCCACACAGAACCTCATTGACCTGTCCGGTTTAGGAATAAATAAAATTGGTACCCCTGGAGAGATTTGCTTTCCGTGGTTTTCCCCTGATCCTGGATTTTCTTCAGCTATTTGCTTAGTAAATCTCATTGGTAGGCTGATATAGGATATATTCGCCCCCTTGGCTGTAGTACCCCGGGTATGAAATCAATGGCATGGTCAAAGGTTCTTCTTTCTGCTAGTTTTTCTACTGTTTCCAGTGCAAAAGCCTAATTGAATTCATGGTATTCCAGAGGTATTTGCCAGATGTCAGTAGTATCTGGTAGTGTAGTGGATACAAACTCGATTCTTCTGATATACCAGGCCTCAGGGTCATTGGCCACAGTTTCGTCCCATTCAAATGTCTGGTCTATGCCTTTATCATTCACATGACTTAAACAATTTTGGTCTCTAAATATCCATTTTTGGCATCCTTGATTGTGCCTTATCAGTTGTTCTTTATGCTACCAGCCAAAATGTATGATAAGGTCATATTTGCCGGTAATGGCAATTTCGCATGAAATATGAGATCGGTGGGCATTGCTCCCGATTTCTAACAGGAAGGGATGTGTTTATTGTTTTGTCCCATTTGATGCTATTGTTCCTTCGAAGGTATAAAGGTCCAACCTATATATGCGTGTGTGGTATGGTAAGCGATGTTTTTTAACCGGTCCTTGGTTTATTAGGAATATATTAGATCCAGAGTCTAATAGCACACAAATATGGATCTGTTCTCCATTGGCATCAATGGTCGCCCTGCCTTCTGAGCATGAATAATAAGGCGGGGCTGGTGCTTCGATTTTGTTTCTTTTGTTATCGCCCCTTGGGGCCTGTGCGGGTCTCTTGTATAACATGTTTGTTGTTGTTGTGGTAACTAGGGTTTGTATTACTATACCCTTACAGTTTCGGCTATTGAAGCCTCCTCCAACACATTAAAATCTCTATTTTTGGTGTAGTGGGCAGCCCACTACCAGCGGTCTTTACCCTTGCCGAATGGTTCCCATACCCTTGCCTTTGCCTAAATGGACCAATACTGACACCATTAGGTGCTAGTCAGCTTTCATGTTATCAGAGGATTCTTCGCGCATCACCTCGATTACCATATGAGTGTATGGTGCCTATCCTGTCCATTAAGCTGTAGTCCAGGTTTCTGGACGTATTTACCCCGCTCTATTTAGCTTTTGAACTAGGTAGCCATAGTTTCTCATTCTCTTCCAACTTCAGGTTTCTAGATGTCAGGAATCCAGTTCCGTTTATTCAACTATTCCGTTGTCTATCTGACCTGTTATATATTTTCGTTCCTGGAAGGTTTCTCATGATTGATGCTAGACTCATTTCCCCTAGAAAATCTTAAGAAGTCCCTGGTCAGCACTAGTCTATCCACTGTTCCTTGGATCATTAGTAAGGATTTAGGGCTTTATAAGGACGTGGGTTTAATTGACCGTCTTCCGTACTGAGGTCTCATATACACCAAATGTTGCTCTCCACTTTCTTCTTTTATAGTTTTAGGTTGCTGGAGTTAGGCCCGGACTACCAGAGCCACCGTCCAAATCAATCGTTTCTCACTCGCCTGTCATTCTCAGGTCTGCGTTACTCGCATAGGTTTATAGGGCTTTTCGTTACTCATGCTTAGCTTTAAGTTTCCCACAGAGAAGCCCGGAATGCCTCCTAGTAGGATCTTACAGAGGTCGTGCCCACTTGTTGATTTCGGCTTCAGTAATGGGTACGTAACTAAGTACCAGATCACCGTCACTGACAGTGCCTGCAAACCTTTTTCAGGTTCCATCCATGTTATCCAGTGCCCAAATTCTGGGCTGGTCGACTTAGTTCATCTCTGTTATGGGTGCTGTTTGCCCCTTTGTTGCAATTGTTGCCAAGGGTGGTTGATATTAGGGTTTGAAATTTCCCCGTTTTGGTCCTATATCCGATACCTGGGCCTGTTTCCTACAGAACGTCCAAGTATGGTTGGCCAAAGTGCAACCGGTGCATTGAATAGCTATCTTTCACTCATCAATTTTGTCCTTAGGGATTCCTTTATGAGCTTCCACCCAATTTGTATGCTCTCCCTTTCCTCCAGCATGGGCTTTTTTCCCTTTTTCCCGTTTGTTTTTTCAATATATAGGCGGCCTTTTCAGCTGCCATATACGGGTTTCACTTTTTGTTTCCAGCTGTGGTCTTGCAGGACTTGAATTCCTCCATGCGTTTTCTTTTCTGGGAGTCACCTTTTGCATGGTTATTTTTACGGAATACCCCATGTTGTTCTTTAAACGATTCTTCTACCTTAGAAACCCTGCTGACTGCCTTGACCTATTTGCTATCTAGATCAAGATTTTCATGTGATTGTGTTCGCATGCCTTCAATAGGGAGCTGCTGTTGGATTATAGATGTCCAAGTAACTCCAGATACTTCTGCCTCGATGTCATGTTTTCCATGGAGAGGAAATACTTCTCTATGTCCCCTGTGTTCCTGACCTTCTCCATCTCGGTTAGGCTTTTTACGCCTTATGCAGTAAGTTACTGTGCATAGTTCTGTAACTTTGGGCCAGAAAGTGACCCAAAAATCGTAACCTTTAAATTTTGGCAATCTGAGGTCCCCTATCATTTTCTTCCAGTAAGTTATTGCTAAAGAATCCACTTCGGTTCCTTCCATCCTTCCTAAGACATACTTGATGCGCTCTTAATTGTCTTCTTATTGCAATAGGTTTCTCCCAAAGAATTCCTCATAGGTTAGTAACTATACTCGCACATCCTGTGTAGGCTTATTCTCCAACTCAAAAATGGGGATCTGCCTGCAGGCTGTTGGTACAGGCTAATTCTTTCCCTAGCAGTCCACCCATGCATCTGCTTCAGATTCGAACTTTGGTACCGGCAAAGGTCTTCGTGATGGCTCACCACCTTTTTTGGAGGGGCCACCTCTGTCTTCCGAGCCAGAGTCATTGTCGCCCAGATTAGGTGCATTCGCTGGTGGACTCTGTGGTGGTCCTTTTCTACCATCTTTGTTTCCTTCCCCGTGATCCACCCCTTTTCCCTTGTCAAGAGGGAATAAAGCATAATTTTTCCCTTCTATCCGCTGTAGTCTGTTTTTCCAACCCTGAGTTTTCCACTGGCTGTGGTTCGACTGTTTCCCACACACAAGGTGGGAGTCTGGTAACATGTAGTTGCGTAACTTCCTTGCTTATTGGTGTGAACATATGACTCATTTGGTCTGACACTGTATTTTGCCTCTTGTCATTGCCTTCTGTCTGAATGCGTTCTTGTTCTAATCACTGTTGGAGCTCTCATAAACTCCACTCTGGTCTACTCATATTGTGCCTGCGCCGCAAAATGCCTTGGCAGAAGTTTGTCTCTGTAGCGGGCTAGGGCTTCTTCCAATTAGCGATCTTGGTCAAAATATTGCTGCCCTGTTGCACAGATATTAGCATGAAGTTGAGTACTTACTACTTTATGGTGCGTAGCCTATTGTTCTTGAGCTCGTAAATTGGCCTCCAGCTTTTTAGTGGTTGTTGTATGCAGGGTAATCGTTTCTGCCACCAGCATCTCTAACCAAGTATAAACCAGCTAGAGTTCTTCTCTCATGATTTGTTCAGCGTGTGCAATTCCGTGTGCATAGTGCTGAAGTTAGTCCGCCTGAATCTGTGATTGACTAGACAGTTCATGGTATACCAGATGAGTATTGTGAACTGATTGTCTTCGAGTCCAGTCGAAAAAGTTCATGTCTTGTCCAATGTGTTCTGCCAAATTTTCCAAGGGAGGATTTCTTACGTTTGGAGCTGTTGGGGTACTTACCAGGTGCTGGGGGCTGACTTTCTCACTCCGCTGGGCTGTGAGAGGTGGGGGAGAGTAAAAGGTAAACTGAAGCCTCCAGGTGCATGGCCAGTTCCTATAAGGGATACTTCTTCGATAACAGATGGAGTCATATCCGTATCTATCACGAGAGGTTGTGAAGACATTGTTTAGGAACAGAGTGCATGTTTTCCGAATCCCCACATCAAGGGTGTAAAGGATATGTTTGAGGAGAAGGATCTTGAGGTTCCAGTTTCCTCACTATCGTAGTCAACAAGGGGGTACCACTGGATGAATGGCCTGTGATGTTCTTTAGATATATATATGAGAGATGTTGTGCAGTCGGAGGAGTTTAGAGTCGGAGAACCCAGAGGGTTCGTAGGGGTACAGTAGTTATTCAATCTCTGGAAGAGAGACGTATAGGATAGTTTCGATAGAGGAGATGAAAGTTTTTGAATGAGTTTCAAGAATAAACTCGTCAAGGAGGGTGTAATCAGCTATGAGCTTGAGTGATTCCACTCGCATAGCTTCGAGATAACCAATTTTCATGTATTGAGCCTTGGTAACTAGGAGAAATATCAATATACTGTAGAGGGTAGTTGATTCTAAGAACAAGCGAATCTGACTAGGCTCATAATCTCTCTTTGTAATCCGAGAGTGTTTAGGAAGGCTCGTAGCGAAAGTAATAAAGATTTTTGGCTAAAAGTTATTATATTGATAAGATCCCTTCTCCGTTGCTTGATGATGGTTAAAGCTCATGAGGCACTTCGATATTTATATCCCGCATCTGTGTCTTCGCAGACTACTTCTAACTTCTATTTTTTAATATACTTCTCACCATTTCCGTCCTACAATCCTAAGTGCAAGAACTGTTTGACCCTGAGAATATTGTTACCCACGCAGCTTATTAACATGTCAGACATCCATTATTTTCTGATGGAGTGAACCATTTCTCAGTTGGATATATCGTTCCTTATTCGGCCGCTTAAAATTAGGTTGCCCATCGTGGAATTTACCAATAGTTTCTTAGAACTCCAAGTGGCCAACTTTCCTGGTGACCAATCTGGATACTACCAGCTTTCCCGGTGTCTTGCAAATAGCTTTCTGGATGACTTAAGACTTATGATCAGTCCAATACTGTATCGTATTGCTATACCTCTACTTATTAACCTGTTTTGATAGGTCCCAAGACCAAGATAGGCATGTTTTCAGGGCCAGGGAGGGTTCTCATGTTTCTCCTAAAGCCCACTTATCATATTCTCATTTTTGCCTGGAGCATCCCGTCACTTAAAGTCAATTCCAGCGAAGGCTGTTCAGAAATGGCTATAACTCTGCGGACTCTGATCCTGGGCACTGGATTCAAGTTGCATTAGGTCGTCCACTCCTGGTCTCCCTTATCATATACCCTATACACAGGATCCGGTCGGATGGCCGGCAATGATGTATATTGTATTACAAGAGGGGCACCCATTTTCGGTCTTTTGGTGAGAGGACACTTGTTACTATAGGCGCCGCAGGTGATGTGCGGGTGCCACAATGGGGCTGGAGTGGTATGAGGAGTATATTAGCCCAATTTTCGTATGAGTGCAGTGCTGGATTCCATTATCTTGTACCCATGTGCCTAACAGTTTGTGCTTTTATTAATGTTTCCTAGCTACAATCTTTTGTATTCAAAGAGCCTGAAATCCATTAAGGATTCGGACTCTTAAGTGTAACCTACTCCCAAGTATTTCGAGAATCCCAAAGGCACTCTGACCATACTAAGAGGATAGGGGGAGAAGTGTCGATGGATAGGGCTTCAATAGTCAAGGACAAAGGTATGGAACTAATAGAGTGACCGTTCAAGTTGTAGTATTAAAGATGATAGTCCTGTGAGGCTTGAGAGTCAAAATCCTTAAGGGATTGCAGGCTCTTTAAATACAAAAGATTGTAGCTAGGAAAACTAAACAAAAGCGCAAACATCCTGTCCAACAGACATGCTAACATAGGCAGCATAACAAGGTAACCATATTCTGAAAACAGAGGGTCAAAAGTGACAGGATGGAGCTAACAAAACAAGTAATGGAATCCAAACAAGAAGGAACATGAGATCGCTAATACTATAAAAATCCAGTAGGTATAGCAGGAGGATAGCGATACCTAAATGGGTAGAAGCAAGGAGGGGTAGTGATAAGTGAAAACAAGGAAAGAATAACCAGTTAGGAAGTCATAACCAAGTAGGAAGGGAAAATCAAATAGTAGTGCTTATCAGGTATAAACCAAAATAACTAATAACCAACATCAAGTCAGTAGTAATAGTAGAGACATAGTATGATTCCGTTATATTCCCCTTGAAAGAAATAAAAACAAACAAAACAATAAGGAATATCCTAAAAGGCTTAATGACCAACCAGCCTTTGGAGCATTCCACTTAATTTCAAAACATATAACTTGATCAGTAAACATATATCCATTTCTGGTGTGTGGACCTTCCACCTTTATTAACCCCACAGTTCTCTGGGTAATACCATGAAGCAGTTAGCTTTCCATCTCAGATTCGTCCAAGGTGTTGAGTGTTGTGCTGGTCTCGGATTCTGCGTAGTCAGAGTCTTGAAGAGGTTTCCAAAATCTGTCAGGGTCAATCTCATGTGAGAGGGGGGTATAATCGGGTTTCTGCAGTGTCCAGGCAGAGAAAGTCTCGCTATGGGACCAAGGGAGTCTGAAGGGTATAGATTCATTGTAGATATCGAATCAGTAGGATTTGATGAGGGTGCTGGCGCCTTCAAGGTTATAGAGGGGTTCGCATGTTGCTTCGATTTCGTCATAGCCTTTCCAATGGATCAAGAACTGTCTCTTTCTGCGATAGATTCGATCGTTTAGTATCCTTTCAATTTCCCATTGCTCTTGTCCACTGGCATCGATTGTGACAGGTACTTTGGATATGGGTTCAGGTGTTCCTGGGAAGGCGAAGGAGTTGGGTCCTAGGTAAATGCGAAGATGGCTGTGATTGATACAGGTGTAGATTCCTGCCATCACTGGAGGGAGTATGAGTGGGTAGTTGTTGTATCTGTCAGGTCCCTAGCTCACTGAAAAGGGTCCTAACCCAGGTCAAACTCGCTTGTGATTTCGTCCAACCTTATGGACATATGGTGCTGACTTGAGGATAACTTCAGTTTCGTTAGAGATGATTGAGGGTCTATCCTTTCTTCTATTTTCGCTGGAGGTAGTTTAGCGTGCTCTGGCCTTCTTGAGTTCATCTCTGGCAAGTTGTTGATTCTTCATGATTAGTGAAGCAATCTCGTCTGCTGCTGGTACTGAAGTGGAGAGAACTAAGACACTACTGAGGAGGTTTGGGAGTCTGCCAAATGTAATTTCGAAGGGAGAGAGTTCTGTACTATCGCTGGGGGCTGCATTGATTGCAGTCTGGACATGAGGTAGGTGGCGAACCCATTTGGTTCCTTTACGGTTGACATTGTTCCTATGGCATTGGCGAACAGTTCTTATTCTGCGCTCAGTCTGTCCATTGGTCTGGTGATGGTAAGCTGTAGCCATGTTGAGATCTTCATTAAGATTCGCCATAAGCTGTGTCCAAAAGCGTGAGGTAAACTTGTGGTCTCTGTCAGATACTAGGGAGGTAGGGAAACCATGAATTGAGAATACTCATTCAATGAGGGTGTATGCTGTTAGGACAGCTGTGATGTTATGGGAGACTGGTATGAGGTAGGTAAAGTCACGGAATCGATCCAAGAAACCATGATGAGTTTATGCTTGGAATCGCTAGGGAAGGGTCCTGCAAAGTCAATTGCTACGGACGAGAATGACTGTCTAGTGACAGAGAGGTGGGTGACTGATCCTTCAGGGACAGTGGTAGGTTGCTTCTTGAGCTGACACAGGTGGTATCTTCGGACTTTGTCCTTAAAATCTTTCCTCATGGAGAGCCAGTAGAAGTGTTTTGAAGCTTATTCAAAACATTTCTGCCAACCCATATGTGCCATATGTTCATGGGTAATGCGCACAATTTCGCTTCTGATGTTAGCATCTTGATAGGTTGCTTCATAGGGGACATAAGGACAGTCTCTACAGTCATCCTTCCCCTTTCTGACGAGAACTCCATCATATAAGGGCCAGTCAGGGTGCTCGATAGACTTAATAACTACCTCAAGGAGAGGGTCATTCTTGGTAGCATTTCGAATGCTGGAGTACCACTTTTCTTTCATGTAGTTGGCAAGCTGAAAAGCGCGAAGGTCAAGCTGTGAGGAGGGCTGATCAAAGAATCAGTCCTCATAATCAACAGGTGCTTCTGGGGTAGGTAGATCCCATCCTTGGTCAATATCCGGTATTTCTCTTCCTTTTCCATTATCAATAACTGTATGAAAGACTAGTTAGCCATCATCATCGTGGAGGGGAGGAGGAAGAGCCCGTCTGTGCTCCGCTCTGCGCTTGGGATGATGAGGGGAGATAAAGTTGGAGGAAGAGTAAAGGGGCAAGAGTCCAGGAATATTGCGAGATCCTGAGGGAAAGTATCCTGTATTCTTTCCATTTATGTGGGTTTGGCATTCGTCCCAGACACAGGCAGTCCAGTGCATGGCTCTAGGTCAATTAGATTCAGGAAATTGGTCTAGTTCATTGACTGGGGGTCGAGGAGGGACTGGGGAGGGCTGAGGGTCAAGTTCAGTTGGTGTGCTACAGGGGGCGATATTTCCAGAGGTGGTGACTGCAAGGGATTCCAGTTGGGTGATAGAATCATGGATTCGTTTAAACCAGTTGGCGATAGCATCTGGCTGCAGTGTTTGGTCCATATCTCCTGGAGTATTGTTAATTCTCGCCGCAAGGCCAGACAGTTGAGCTTTAGCTCGCTCAATAAGTACTGTCACTAGGGATGGCTCTTGAGAGTTGCTGAGATAGGGGGAGTTCTCGACGATTTCACAACCTTGAATGGCATTGGTTGCTAGCTCGCGGGTATCTGCTGCTTTGTACATCGCTTGTTCAACAGAATCTGAGTAGTGACTCGCTTCTTGGGAGCTAGAGGGGTTCGAGCTGGTGCCATGATCTGGATTCCACATCGAGAGGTATTTAGAGGTAAGAATGCAAGAGGGTACTTGAAGAGTGAGGGCAGAAGAAGGGTCTAGTGCATGGGTGATGTTGAGGTAGTGTCTTGATACACTGTTCATGGCAGAGGAGCGGGTCTTTATAGGCTTCTTCTCTGTAGGGTCTACAACTATTTGGTCTTCTCCAGCTGGGGTGTCTTCATAGATCCTTGATAGTGCATCTGCAAGGACATTGTCTTTGCCAGGTCTATGTATGATATCAAAATCATAAGATTGCAGGAACATGCGCTATCTAGTTTGGCGGTATGGTAGGTCAGCCTATTCAGGAAATAGGATAGTGCCTTGTTGTCAGACACGACAGTGAACTTGGTGCCATATAGAATCGGATGGAATGCTTCAATGGCATCCACAATTACCAAAAGTTCCAATTCATAGACATGGTAATGCAGCAGACTTGTTGCAAACTTTCTGCGGTGGAATGCGGCAGGGTATGCTTTCTTAGGCGAGGGTCCTTGGCCAACCCATGCTCCGAATCCAACCTTAGATGCGTCAGTAATGAGGTATATTGGATCAGCTAATGTCTCATATGAGATGGGGCGGAGCGGAATTGTCTCCTTGGCCAGGCGCTTAACCTGTTTGAAGGCCTCCTCACGCAGTGGTCGCCATTCAAATACATCTTGGGAAATTGTTTCCGAGATTGGGGCAGGGGTGGAGGCAAGGTGTGGAAGGAACTGTGCATGATATATCACAACTCCAATAAAGGTCTGAACATGCTTTTTCTATTTTGGTTTGGGCCAGTCTTGGATGGATTGAATTTTTTCAGGGTTTGCATGAATTCCTCTCTTATCTATAACATGTCCAAGGAGCGAGAGCCTGGTGGCGAAGAATTTGCATTTGGCTGGCAATGCTTTGGTTTGGTGATGCTTGAGTCTTCCTAAGACTGAGCAGATATGCGAAATATGGTCCTCAACTGTTTCTCAGTAGATGGTAATGTTATCCATGTATCCCCAAACGAATTTTCCAATAAATCCATCTAGGACATACTCTATAACTCTCATGGCTGTAGCAGGGGCGTTGGCATCTCCTTGCAGCATAATTCTGCATGTAAAGGATCCAAAGGGTGTCTTGATGGTGTTGTATTTGTCATCGCAGGGGAGAACTCGAATTTCGAAGTACCAATTTGCAAGGTCTATGGTGGATATAAACTTTGCTTTGGCAACAGTTCTGAGTATTATAGCATGGTTGGAAATCGCTCCATGGTCCTGGAGAGTAATATCATTCCTGGGTACAAGCTCTGCAAGCAGTCTGATTTCGCCATTGGGTTTCAGCTTTGGGAATATGTTGACTGGGTTATATGCCTCGCTTGTGTAAATGATTCCTTTGGCTATCCACTCTGCGATTAATGCCCTATATGCTAGCATGATCTTGTCAGGGAATATGAAGAATCTCGGATTATGGTCCGAAATTGTGTCTATCAGCTGGATGTGGTGGTTGACATCTCTCAAGGGTGGTAATTCCGCTGTTTTCTTGCTAGGGAATACTGTAGGAAACTCGGAAATGAAGTCAGTGGCATCTGCTTCATTCATTGCTGACAATCGTGCATGGGTTGCTTTCTTGCAGGTCAAGGTGATTCCTTTGTCAGGGAAGGTGATAATAGATTTTCCTCAATCTATTACAGTATGGTGTGCAGTAAGGTAAGGCATTCTTGGGAAGACGTCATAGTTGTCCAGTGAACAGACTAGGTCTTCAGACATATCGCCGCTTTTTCTGTCAATCTGTATGACAGGTTTTACAACATACTTGATTGCTGAGCATGATCCTTTAACTACAATCTTCAGGTTGATAGGAGTCTCGAGGTCTCTGGTAGGGATTTGATGGGTGGTGACAAACTTTCCTGATATCAAGTTGTCTCCTGTGGTTCATGTATCGAATAGTGCCTTTGCTTTGTAGCCATTGACTTTAATATATGCTTCGAGGGCTTAGGATTGAGTTCCACTAGGTCCTGCATGGTTTGTGGTAACTGAGACTGATTCCTTTGAATTGTGATCGTCTTCCTGGGTCTGGTATGTTCTCCTGACATTCTGGCGTCTCCTGGATGCGCCAGGGCCTCCATTTCCTCGCTGCTGGATGCTCCTAAGCTTCTTCTTCTTAAAGCAGTTATCGGAGTAGTGTGTTTGTTTTCCACAATAGTAACAGTCATTCTCTCTCCTACGCCGATCCTTCCCAGCCTGGGATACTCTTGGATTCTGTGAGGTGTTGTTTGAGAATCTTGGTGAATTTCGCCGGGTGTTATTCTGGGTCCGCTTGGGTACTTTTTGGGAAACTGCATTATAGGTTGCATTTCCTTGACGATTTCCATACAGTCCTGTAGAGTGGGCAATTGCATTGCGCTTTTCCGCTATCTCCACTAGCTGGTCACAGGAGGTATCAGGAGTGATATGTGGCTTCACTTCTCGCTTGAGTTTGATATCTATGGCATCTAGGACTCTCTGCTTCGCTGAATAGTCCAAAATTGTTCCTGGGGGGAGACTGTCTCTCCTGATTTCAAGTCTTATTACAGTATCGGTAATCTGTGCTGTTTTTCTGCCAGTAGTTTTCTTGTCTTGTAGCCACTGTTCATAGATGTTATCTGTAGATGTGGAAGGAATGAAGTAGGCCTCGAACTTCTGTTTGAGTCCAGCAACTATGTGGTCTCCTTGGGAGGCTTCATATTGGATGAATTTATCGAGGGCTTTCTCTCAGCAATAGGCTGCATAGTATTGCAGGTATTAAGCAGCTTTGTCAGTTATGCCAAAGCTGGCGATGTATTGATGGACAGTGATGAACCATGAGTTGATTCTCAATGGGTCTCCATCTTTTCCTTCTTCTGTGAATGTAAATGGTGCAGGCCATTTAGAACGATTGTTTCCCTCTGCGGGGACTGACATGCCGATGGGAGCAGGACTTGGATTGCTTGGAGGACTTGGTGGACTAGGTGGTCATGTTGGAATAGGTAAATCGTCTGGAGCAGGGCTTGATTCTCTGGGTTCCCTTGGTAGACTGGGTGCTCTAGGTGGCGAGGCTGGGGATGCTGGTACTAGAGTATCCTCTGGACTGGAATATGATTCTGATTCTGAGCTTGGTTCATTCTTGGATTGCACTTCTTGGTGGAGCTGTTCTTGGACTTGGACTTGGTCTTGGTCTAGGTCCTCTTCTTCGCTGCTGCTGCTATCTACTGAAGATAGTTATGAATACTCAGATGGTAGTACAGGTAGGGGTACTGGCGCTTGACTTAGAGGTCCTGAGGAGGATGCTACTGATCCTCTCGTGAGGTGCCTTCTGGTCTCTCTTGGAAGCGAAATGGTTGCTAGCTAGGGTGAGCTGGTCTCGCCAGGATTCCGCAGAAGGACTTCTTAGAAACAGGGAGGTTTACTAGTACGGCAGGGTCAAGGTAGGTGAAGGGTGATCAGTCCTCTGCCGAAGATCAAAGGTATAGAAAAGTCTCGGTCAAAAAATGTAACCTACTTCCAAGTAGCTCGAGAATCCCAAATGGACTCTGAAGATACTATTAGGATAGGAGGAGAAGCGTCGCTGGATAGGTCTTCAATAGACAAGAAAAAAGGTATGGAACTAATAGAGTGAGCGTTCAACTTGTAGTATTAAAGATGATAGTCCTGTGAGGCTTGAGAGTCCAAATCCTTAAGGGATTGAAGGCTCTTTAAATACCAAAGATTGTAGCTAGGAAAACTAAACAAAAGCGCAAACATCCTGTCCAACAGACATGCTAACATAGGCAGCATATCAAGGTATCCATATTCCTAAAACAGAGGGTTAAAAGCGCCAGGATGGAGCTAACAAAAGAAGTAATGGAATCCAAACAAGAACGAATAAGAGATCGCTAATACTATACAAATCCAGTAGGTATAGTAGGCGAATAGTGATACCCAAATGGGTAGAAGCAAGGAGGGGTAGTGATAAGCGAAACAAGGAAAGAATAACCAGTTAGGAAGTCATAACCAAGTAGGAAGGGACAACCAAATAGTAGCGCCTATCAGGTATAAACCAAAATTAGTAATAACCAACCTCATGTCAGTAGTAATAGTAGAAACATAGTAGAATTCCGTTACATTAAGCCTCACAGGACTATCATCTTTAATACAATAAGTTGAACAGTTACTCTATTATTTCCATACCACATACCTTGTCCATTGAAGACCCCTCCATAGACGCTTCTCCTCCTATCCTAATACCAACTTCAAAGTTCCATTGGTATTCCTGAGATACTTGAGAGCAGGTTACAAATATGTTTATAGAGACGAGAATGATGTCGAATTTAGAAAGTAACCAATTATGAAAGGCTTTCAATTATGGCCTTCAAAGATTAAACATATCAGTTTCAGCAGCTTCTTTTCTCTTATTTGACTCATTTTTACTCTTGAAATCAAGACTTAGAAAATAAAAGATTCTAATCCATACCAGCATACTGAACCTTTGCATCGACCACGGTGTCATAGACCTTGCATATTTTAAGGCTATTTCGAAGTTCACCCTCCGTTACCCCAGATATATTTATTTTACAGGATTTCAGTGTTTACTAGTTATTGGAATATCTACCCTTTACCAAGTTCCAGATAGGTAAACTGGCACTTGCATGCCGTTTAAACAATCTTCAACTCTCAAATCGTTCTTATTACTTCTCAGAGACCTGTATTGCAATTCTACTCTTTTGACTATCATATCCAAATCACTATCAAAGTTGTTGTAATGTACGTAATAGTCTCTTTTTATCTTTTCATGTTGAATACTTATTTTTTTCTTGTACATTACTTTAATGTTAGAAATTCTGACATTTATTTATCTTGGATTATTTCTTTGTATTTAGTATTAATAATTAGAATAATGGTTAATATAGATATGTATTTCTAAGTATTTGCTTGAAGTATTTGTGGGATAGAAAAGGTTTTTGGCTATTTATTACTCTAGGAGTATATTTACAAGCAATAAAAAGAGTTTTTGTATTGGGATCCCAGACTGCTATGTCTACAGCAATTAGACCAAAACTTTCTTGAAATTGATAAATCATGAAACCGTATTTTTGGCTTTATTGATTGAATATACTGCTCCTTGTGCAGGCCTGCCACAATGGACCAGAAAATGTTGTAGTTTAGATACAAAAAACTCCTTCAATTAAGTTTCAATCTATTATAACTCCAGATGGATTGATTGTACATCTTGTAGGTATTTATTAATAATTTGTTGGATTATTCATATTTGCTCTATGTACATAAATGGTAAATCAATTTTGATTCAATAGAGATGTGTGAGGGTACACTAGTATATTGGAGTATGTATACTATATCACAGTTTCAGACTAGATTTGGCCTATGTTTGAATTACCAAATGGAATACGGCGATTAGTATATAGAGATCCAACCTACTTTTTAGGGCTAGGAATTGTTAGTGCTTACCAGAATCTAAGAAATGGGGAGATAAGTCTTGACTAACGTCACTTCAATAAGCATATATTTTGGCAGTAAAGGAGTATTAAGTAGTGCTTTGGCAAGGCTGTAATGCAATGAGTCATTATCAGATATAAGCTGAATTTCAAAGTAGGATTATCACCATTAGGATCAATCTATGCTGTTTGTATGCTTTTATCTAATGAACATACCTGCTATTGGGGATCAGCAAATGGAGTCAAGTTTGGTTGTGAACCTCCAACTATTTATGAATATCTACATTTTGATTCATAAAAAGTTGAGACCTTGAATATTCAATTATATAAAATATAAATAAATAAAGAAAGTAAACAACTACTTGTATTCCAGTTAGTAACAATATATTTCAAATACTCGTTTCATTGTAATTTATATTCCAAGTTACTATTATTGTTACTGGTATTGGTTACTATAGTTAAGGCTGACAAGCAAACGGAAATTAACAGGGCTAATCAGGAACTAGTTTGTTTTTTGATTGGTTTTAAGTATTGTTTGATACTTAGTTTGTTTTATGATTGGTTTCAAGTATCGTTTGAGCTTAGTTTATTTTGATTGGTTTGATATATGAGGCTAAAACTCAATATATTGTATATTTTGTTTTATGTATCGGGGTGATACATATATGGTTTGCAGTACCGTTTAGGTGCATGAGGTATTTGTTTTATTGGAGGATTCTACAAGCAGAGCCTGGTTATATCCGTTGATTAGAAATCAAAAAGAAGGATATAGTAAGCTTTAGAAAAGCGAGATCATGTATATAAAGAATACCCCTCTTGAGCTTAGACAGGGCAAACTTCGACAGACAGAGTTTCCAATATACTTAGATGGGCAGTTCCATTTTTTCAGTTCGCACAAAACTACAGCAAGTAAGTCTAGGCCTTGGCAAGGCTAGCGATATAATAATCGACGGCTGTTAAATAACTTATGAAGATCTGTGGTGGTAATACTCAATTGAAGTAATGAGAGTTTAGGATTTTAGTTACCATCGTTATACCTTACTGAAAGGCATTCCTGTTGGTGCCTGATACACACAGGGAGGTATTGCATGTTTTTAACTTCAACAAGTAGTTGAGTTAGAAGCAGGCAGAGGTTAGGAAACCTCAGGCTTGCAAGCAGTTGGCCAGGATAGGAGTCGAGAGACTTCAGACGAGGTCAGGTAAGCAAATGCTGTGACATGCACTTACCGAAAAGAAAGGCAGTCAAAGCACCAGAGGTGAACAATCAACAGCATCGAGTTTTAAAGTAGACGAAGCAGGAATACAGTTAGCGTGAGACCAAGAAAAGCGATTGCTAGCAGACTCGACAAAAGAACTAGCCAAAGAGAAACTGAGAACTCCCTAAGAGTTGCCCGATACGCTAAAGGAATTGAACTGGAAGCAAGCAGCAGGACCGAAGGACGATCCAAGCAGCTTTGACAGTGAAGAGAGCTCCGATATCTCTGGTGATTCCGACGACATGTCAATTTCAGGACCTAGTAATGGGCCAGTGGCTAGAGCACCATCACCAGCCACTACCGCGAAGCTTAGCATCAAGGTTCCTACACCAAAGAGGTTTAGTGCTGAAGGAGAAGACCTTTAGCCAGAAGCGTTTAATCATTGGTACCAGTCAGTCCACTTATACTTACGGATACATGCAGTGAATTCCAAGACAGATGCAGCAGGAAACTATTGGATACTATATACAAAAGGGAGAATTCATGAAGCAGCTTTCCAGGTAGCTGAAAACTACAGCGAAAGCCTGACCACAGATCTGCTTATCGACTGGTTAAGGGAACGATTCCAAATATCCTGACAGACGGATGATCTTTACAAAAGATTCTACGTGATTGAGTATGTCAAGAACAGCAAGAATGAGCACATCACAACTGTGGCTACAGACCAGTTGATGTACCGATCGCAATTATCTGAAGGGACTATTTCAGAATATGCCTTTATCAAGAGATTCTTCCAATGCATGCATACCAGACTAAGGCGAGATGTCGAAATATGAAACGTTTCTAGCGAAATAATCCAGGCCATGATTGCCTATGCAGAAAGAATTGACGCAATACTCCACGATACTGGAGCATTTAGAAAGGATAAGCAGAAAGATTGATATAAGGAAGACAACCCCAAAAATGATCACAAGCTACAATGGAAGAAAAAGAAATCAAGCAAGACTAAGACTACTAGAGAAAAGGGAGCAAGCTTTACCAGTGGCAGTAAAGGACATATGGCAAAGTATTGTCCTAGCATAAGTGACAAAGGCAAGGAAAAGACAATGAAAAAGTAATCCTTATGAAATCCAGGTGAAGGAGCCATAAGCAAAGATGAAGTATATGTCAACGCTCTCGAAGTCGCAACCAATGCATCAGGGCAGAATACGCTACCATGGGTGACCAGAGTCACACTGCAATGGAAGAAATGATCCTGATAAATGGCAAACAAGCAGGACTACTGTTTGATACAGGAACAATAGGAACCGACCTCTTGAGTGCTATATTTGTGACCACAAATAGAATACCATGTACGGAAATAGCCACACCAGCAACCATTCATATCGCGATGAAAGGTTCACGATCGCAATCCCTGAAAGAAATTAAGTCAGTATAACGATTGGGAGGATGAAGACAACAGGCAAAAGAGTGATGGTGGGGAACTTAGCCAAATACGATGTCTTGATTGGAATGCCATTCCTATCACGAAATAAAGCTAGAGTCGAATGTGTAAAGCTGAGGATTCACTTTCCTCACTATAAGATAGTGTCAACTGCTCACCATCAAGTGCGAGAATTTGAGCCCCGGTGACAAGGCCAGTTGAGATAATAGAACAATACCCTAAAGTACTCCCAGATCCAATTCCAGAAAGGTTACAACACTTAAGAATGATCTACCACTGAATCAGATTGAAGGATCTAGAGAATCTGAAACGATGCCAAGTTACTGATTACCAGAGAAGTACGAGATTTGACTCAAGTAATGAGTGGACCAGAAACAATCAGAAGGAATCTGTTACAAACCTATCCCTAGTCTGCCGGGCAAGGCACACTATCTTCTTCAACTGCAACAGGTAACAATACGTACCGCAGGGCTTATTGCTCGTCAGGTCTTCTAGCCTTACGTCGCCTTGGGAATGCTCAGTCTTCTCGCTCCTAGCCCTTGCGACTGCTCCTTAGCGATACGTTCCTTGGATCACCTTTCGGTCGGAGATATAAACGGATGGTTGTAATAAGAGTAAAGTATATGTTGAACTAATAGGTAAAATTTAACATAGGAAGTAACTTAGGTGGTTGCGTGAAGAGCTGGCTATCTGTGTCCGTGACCCTTTCCTTATATAGGTGCTCTTCCCACAACCCTAACCCTGGTGACTTTAACATGAGTCACCTCCTTGCTATGACTGCCGTGTGAGTCATAGTATAACAAACATCCTATGACTCATAGCTTGAGTCATAGGATACACTCCCCATATTATCCAATTCATATAAAAGGTCATGTGCGCTAATCGCGTCACATGCGTGAAACCCCTGACTCATACTTGTAGTCAGGTGCGAAAGTCATAACATCATATGACCTCACAATCGTGAGTTATGAAACCATAAACATAATTCAAACCAAACATTATAATCATAAATGATCTCACAAATCGTGAGTCAAGTGAAACGTTTCATATTGCTAATTCACGATTTGTGACAATAGCTCCACTCTCCCCTCAGCTTGAGTCCCCTCAAGCTATTCACCAACTTTCATTACTTGGTTCCCAAATCTTCTCCCGTCGCGACGGAACTTCCGTAAGATTTGTTCTGTTGTGCGTAACTATTTCCTGACCATCTCCAATGTTAGGTCTGCCACCACGATAGTTCGCTTTTGGTGCGCAATGGTGGCTTGTTACGCTTCGAGGGTCTCCTCTTGGAGTCTAATCGTTCCTTCGGCTTCATCTAGTTGTATTTCCAAACCCGAAGTTTTTCTGTGGAGGCATTCAATATCTGCCTGCGTGTGTTGGCTTTCTGTGTCATCATTTCGGGTTTCTTCGCCCCTATCCAAGCTTCCCCTCCTGGCTTTCGTGCGCTGAGTATCCTTCCTGCTCAGTTCTTCTCTGTTACCCCACGCCTTGGGGTAGTATCCCGCCCGGATCTTCGCATCCCAGTGGGCTCGACAATTATTTCGGTAACACTCCTCCCATCTCGTTTCTGCATGTGGTTATTTTGGCCAGTAACTGGCCCCTTCCTTGTCTCCTCTTTGGGCGTTGCAATGCTGGTTATAGCATGCCGTCCAGCTCTTCGCGTTGTGTTCTGATGCCCTTTGCCGGTCCTCTACTATCGCATAGCCTGTGCTAGTTGGAGTGATTTCTCTCATTGGGTCTCCCCAACCGTTGTTCATTGCTTCCTGTAGGATTTCTTCCCTGCCTTAGTTTATCTGGGTAATGTTCGTGAATGTGTTTGATTGCATTTTCTGCGTGTTCGAAGTTTCTGCTGGGTACCAAATTTTATCATGATCAGGAGAATATCCTGTCCACTTCTGTCGATATTGGAGTCTTCAGTAATGTAGTCGTAAATCTACTATTTCTTCAAGTTCGTATTCTGTTTCACCTTCGATTTCGATTGGTGGTGGTGGTGACTGGATCTGTGATGGGACTCTTAGGTCTTGGTAGGGTTCGAGAAGTGAGATGTAGATGGTGTTGTGTATTCTCATCGATGGGGGAAAGTCCAGCTTATATGCACTATGTTCTCCACTCTTGCTAAGATCTTGAAGGGCCCCATCTTATCGAAATCAAGTTTCTTGCATGGTCTTGTGGTCCTTACATTCCTTGGTAGGAACCATACCAAATCTCCTGATTTCAAATTCGGATCGGTTTTTCTGTGTTGATGGTAATTTTCTTTCTGTTGAAGTTGTGCGGCCACTATTTACTCGCGTATGGTATCGTACCACTGGTTCATTTCGTTCGCTGGTATCTTCCGATCCGGTATCAGATGACCACTTGTGTCATGTTTCAGGTGTTGTCCGTAGTTTGCAAAGGGTGTTGTCTTAATTGTTTCTTGTTGTCCGTTATTGTATAGAAACTCCGCAAACGGTAATAGTTCGTTCCAATTATCCTGTTGATAATTGACATATACTCTTAGGTATTGTTCTAGGATGGAATTGGTTCTTTCGGTCTGTCCATCCGTTTGCGTGTGTTAAGCCGTGCTCAGTTTCCTTTCGATTCCCTACCTCTGAGCTGTCTCCTTGCATAAGTCAGAGGTGAACAGTGTTCCCCTATCGGTGATGATATCATGCGGCAATCCATGTAACTGAAAGATTTCTTTTGCAAAGGTTTGCGCGAATTGTTTTATTGTCATATCCTTCTGGCATGCAATAAAATGACTCATTTTTGTCAGTCTGTCGATGACTACCAAGATAGCATCGGAGCCTACGGATTCTGGTAAATCCATGATAAAATCCAAAGATATCAACTTCCATGGCTTATCTGGTGCTTCGTTTGATTGTAGTTGACCAAACGGAGCATGTCGAGATGATTTCGTTCTTTGACAAATGTCGCAGTTCTTGACATATCTCTTGATCCTTTCTCGCATTCCAGGCCAGTAATAACTGCGGCTGATGAGTTCCGTGGTCTTCGCTGTCGATCCACGTCCTGCTTGTAGAATGTCGTGATTCTTTCTGATAAGTTCTGTCCTTATCTATTCCTCTTCTGGTACCCAAATCTTGTTCTGGTACCATAGGCAGTCATCCTTCCATTGACATAGCCCCAGGGCTACATCTTTCATTTCTTTTGTTCCTTGTTCCAATGCTTTCCTTATCTCCTGTATGTGTGGGTCCTTCCTACTCTGTTCCTTAAGATTTCTTCTCTCTTCTGAAGGAAAGCTAACCGTATCCATATCCTGTATCCTTATCTCCTTGAAGTATTTTTCTTGTGGTAATAGGATCCTTTGTTTCTGTTTGATCCTGTCGTCATCTTCTTCTGGCGCATCGTGACTTCTCTTTGTCAATGCGTCCTGTTTGCCACTTTACTTTCCTTGCCGATATTCGATCCATATATTGTATTGGCTTAACTTCTTGCTCCACTAGATCTGTAATTCATTAAGATTTTTTGTTGTCGTGAAAGGAACTAAGTTCTTATAGATAGTGAGGATCCTTGTCTTGTGATGGCTTCCCAACACATATCTTCTCCATTCCTTGAGTGCCTGTACTATGGCTATAGTTCTTTGTCATGAATCTCGTAGTTGCATTCCGCATTCATCATGGTCTTTGATCGGAATGCCACCGGCCGCCATTTCTCGTCTTCGCACTGTTGCGATAAAATTCCCAAACAGACATAATTCGATGCATCTGTCTCGATCATGATCGGTCTTTCTGGATTGTAATGGGTGAGTACGGTTCCTAAATTTATTTTTTGTCTCATCGTATCAAACGCCTCGCTTTCCGCTGTACCCCACTTCCATTTTGCATTTTTCTTTGTCAGATTGTATAGAGGTTTTACTGTCCTGCTAAACCGCTCTATGAATCTTCGGTAAAAGTTGCAGAATCTCTTGTATCTTTGGATATCAGTCTTGTTCTTCGGAATTGCCCATTCCTATATGGCTGCCGTCTTAATAGGATCCATCCGGACTCCTTCTTGGTCAATAATAAATCCTAAGTATTCCACTTCTGTCTTGTGGAATTCACACTTAGTTCGCTTGATTCTCATTTGGACTTTCCAATCGCTTCCAGGATCTTTCCCACGTCTTTCTGGTGCTGTTCCATTGTTTCTGAGTACACCAGTACATCATCCAAATATACTATGCCGCATATGTCCTAGAATCGGTGTAACGTTTGATTGATCCATCTCTGGAATGTTGCCGGTGCATTGGTCAACCCGAACGGCATTACCAAGTATTCGTAAATTCCCTATCGTGTCGTGAATGTAGTTTTCTATTCGTCTCCTTTCTTGATCCGCATATTGTGGTATGCATCTTTAAATCAAGCTTCGTAAAGTAACGGGCGCTATTTAGCATATCCAAGGCTTCGCCGATGAGGTGGAGTGGGTACCAATCTTTTTTCGTGACTTCATTAAGTCCTCGGTAATCCACGCATAGTCGTAATTTTCCGTCCTTCTTCTTGACGAAAATGATGGGTGCTCCTGTTTCCGCGAAGGAGTCTCGTATCCATCCCCTTTCCAGATTCAGTTTCAAATAGCTTCTCAATTCTTCCAGTTCCGCCGCTCCTACTGGATATAACCTTTTTGCTGGAATTGTCTTTCCTTTTTCTAGTTTAATCTTGTGGTCCACTCCTTCTCTGTAAGGCGGTAACGTGGTCTTTTCCTTCTCTTGGAAGAGATTTAGGTATTGGTGATATACCTCTGCTATCATCCGTTCCAACGTTTCCTTCCCTTGGTACTTTTTTGCCTTAATAGCCAGCTTGGTACTGACATTTATTGCCTTCAAATCGCATTGGCCGTCCTCCTGGTTCCACTTGAGAATGCCTGTGATCTCTCCTCTTCTGTAGAACTTCCCAAAGGCTTGAGCCAAGATCTCGCAGATATCTATTCGTTACTGGTCCGTTATTGTTTCTTCCTGGGTAACCTCTTATTCGTTTCTGTCCCGGTCACTGTTATGGTCCGTACTTCCGAATCCTTTGTCTTCTCGTTCAGTCTTTGTAAATTCTTCGACTTCCTTGCATTCCCCGTCCAAGTATCTTTCACATATCAGTTGTGCTATCCTGTCACAGGAGTTGACTGTGTAGTCTTCGTCCACGAGGTTCACCATTACTACCTTCAGTTCACCTGTATAATCCACATCTATTACACCCATGTTGGTTGTAAGCCTGTTCTTGACTGCTAACCCACTTCGTTGTGCAATGCGCCTATAAGTGTGCTCTGGTAATCCGATGGCTATTCCGGTTCGGATGACTTCTTGCCCTTTGGCTGGTATCGTTGCTCTTTCGCTACCGTACAGGTCGTGTCCTGCCACCCTCACTGAGCCTTTTGTCAGCATTTTCGCCTCGTTAGTCAGCCTTCTTACTAGGATCCGTTGATCCTCTTTTGCCTGGACCGTGGTGAACTTCATATCTAAATTCTCCACCAGGGCTTCTGCTTCTGGGACTGTGAAGACCGATGGTGACTCTTTTAAACACCAGGTTGTACATCTCTCACTATCAAACATGATGGTCCACTTTCCCCAATCAATTGCAGAGCTATGTTCTCTCAACCATGGCAGTCCAAGAACTGCTTCATAGTTTTGTAAGTTTGCAACTTGGAAGGTAATCGTTTCCCTATGGCTGCCGATGTCCATAGGTACTGTTGTCGGATGAGTAACTGGACCCATCGCGCTGAGTTTGCCGTCCGCCAAGTAAATCTCACGTTGTTATTTGGCTTTCACCATAGGCATGCCGTACTTTTCACATACCTCCTTATCAATAAAGTCCTCAGTCCCTCCTGAGTCAATCATCCCGTTGATGCTGATAATCTTTTCTCTGCCATTTAGTTGCATCTTTACCATGACATGCACGTTTTCATGTTCCCATGATTCCGTGTTGTTTAGTACCGCGCAGATGTTTCGTATCTCGATGGGTTTCTTTATCCCCTTGTCCCTCGGACCATCGCCTACTGGGGACCGTCGTCTTTTCCCTCACCGGTCTTTTCACTTTCGAGGACCATTTCGCAGATCGTTGCTCTTTGTTTCTATCATGGGTTCTGAACCCTACTGACTGTCCTCGCCGAGTATTCTTTCTCGTCTTTCGGGTTGGTGTAGTTTCTCATCATGTGTCCTGGCTTTCCACATGCCATACACAGATTGTTGTTTCGTCTCCTACAATATTCGGTTTTTGATATATTAAGAGCTTGCCTTCGCCTAGTCGCATCTAGGTCCATTGGATCTCCTCGAGACGCCATTGGTCGTTGGGTCTTGAAGGTGCCGTCATAATATCTGACATTGTCATAGCTTTTGGTTCTTTGACCTTCCTTGCACTTGTTTGATAACGTCCAAGCGATTTTCCTGATTTATGGCCCATACCGCCATTTCCTCAGTCGTCGTGAAGTCCTGAGCCCTCATGGCCCCTGCGTTCTGAACTTCTTCATGTAAGCCTCTTAAGAAGGCCCTTCTCAAGGTTGCTTCGTCGTATTCTGCGTCTGTTGCCAATACTCGCAACTCGTTCAAGAAATCAGTCACATTCCTGCTTCCTTGCTTTATTTTCTAGAACTTATTTTTGCCATTTCCCTGGCATCCACGTCACCGAATTGGATGCGTAGGATTGCTTGAAATTCTGCCCAGCCCTTCCAGGTTGCTGGGGTCTTTCCTTCCACATAGGGAGTAATCCATTTGCCTGCCAATTCCCCCAATGGGGATTTGGCAAAGTCCACTTTTAATTCGTCTTCGTTCTCCCCCCATCCTAGTGCTGTGTAGTACATTGCCAGTTGGACTAGCCATGCTCGTAGTTTGGTGCGGTTCCCTGTGAAGGTATCTGAGGTTTGGATATTTGGCCTCCGCAAGGTGTGTTCCTGTCGATTTTCTTGTACTGTTCGAATTAACTATAGGAGTTGTTCTCTGGTAAGAGTTATCGTATCCGCTGGTCCTGTTGCACCCGAAATCCTGTGTATCTGTGATGCTCCTAAGCTTACTGACCCTGATCATGATCTTGCTTCCGGGGTGACCAGGCTTGGAGGTATAGGGGATCCTTTTCGTGATATCGTGCTTAGAGATTGTCCAAGTTCTGCTAGTAGTCCCAAGGAAGTCTGTGGATAGTTGAAGTCTGGTACTTCTGTATCTGTAGGTGAATCCGTTTTAGATTCGTTAAGTGTCGCAAAGGACGCAACCAAATGTTAGAAACCTATTCCTAGTCTGCTGGACCAGGCACACTATCTTCTTCAAATGCAACAGGTAACGATACATACCACTGGTCTTATCGCTCATAAGGTCTTCTAGCCTTACGTCGCCTTGGGAACGCTGAGTCCTCTCGCTCCTAGCTTTTGCGACTGCTCCATAGCGATACGTTCCTTGGATTACCGTTTGGTCGGTGATATAAACGGATGGTCGTAATAAGAGTAAAGTATAGATTGAGCTAATAGGTAAAATTTAACATAGGAAGTAACTTAGGTGGTTGCGTGAAGAGCTAGCTATCTTTGTCCGTGACCCTTTCCTTATATAGGCGCTCTTCCCCCAACCCTAACCCTGGTGACTTTTACATGAGTCACCTCCTTACCATGACTGCCGTGTGAGTCCAGTATAACAAACATCCTTTGACTCATAGCTTGAGTCATAGGATACACTCCCCATAGTATCCAATTCATATAAAAGGTCATGTGCGCTAATTGCGTCACATGCGTGAAACCCCTGACTCATACTTGTATTCAGGTGCGAAAGTCATAACATCATATGACCTCACAATCGTGAGTCATGAAACCATAAACATAATTCAAACCAAACATCATAATCACAAATGATCTCACAAATCATGAGTCATGTGAAACGTTCCATATTGCAAAGTCACGATTTGTGACAGAATCATTGAACGAGCAAAAGTGCACGGAGTAGCATCTATGTTTGAGTTTGTTAAAGCAAAGACTGATGGCAGGATCAGATGCTTAGCAGACCTAACGGCGAGAGTTGACAACACTCAGAATGATGATGAACCTATTCCAAACCACTGGAGATTACTCAATGCATTAGAAAGGGCATAATATAAGAGCAAGATAGACCTAAGCGATGCCTACTTCCAACCAGGGTTCACCCTGACAATGTCAAATACAACGGTTTCAAAACAGGCTTAGGAGATTTCTTCCGCAAGGTGATATTACAAGGAGATATGAATGGACCAGGAACATTCATGAGGATCATGTCTGATCTACTTTCCAACTACCGCGGAGAGTTTGTGTGTGTGTATATCGACGATGTACTCATATTCTCTGATACAGAGTCTGACCACTTGAAATACATTAAAGCGGTCTGTTACAAGTTGGAAAAAGTGGAATTCCTTTCAAGCAGCAAGAAGTTAGACTTCTTTGCTAAACAATTACAAGTACTGGACTATGTAATCGATGATAGAGAGCTTAGAGCATCTCATGAAAAGATCAGGACAATTGAGGAGTGGGAAACACCTAATAATAACAAGCAACTTCAGGAGTTTCTATGATTGGTAAACTACATGAACCAATGCCTACCACATATCGCAACTATCACAGCACCCTTGATGGATTTTACTGGAAATGATGAGTTTGTCTGAACACCCACATATGATCAATGCATCGAGAATGTGAAGGTAATCGCAAAACACAACCACATCATGTAACTAATCAACTACACCTCAGGACAAAAGATATGGCTCATGACCGATGCCTCTGACTCAGGGGTTGGAGCTTGGGTAGGACAAGAAGACACACCTGAATCCGCGAGGCATGTAGCATTGCCCAGCCGGAAATTAACCCACTGACAGATGAATTATGGAACTACCGACAAGGAGGGACTTGGAATTATAGATTCTTTAACCTTCTTTGATTATACTCTTGCAGGACATGAATTTACGATCACAACCAACCACCAACCATTGGTGTATCTGAAGAGTGCCAAGAACCCCTCACACAAGTAGCTGAGGTGGCGAACCTATTTGGGAAAATATGAGGCAAAGATATCTTATAGGCCTGGAAAGGGAAACTATTTGGCTGACACTCTTTCCCGTCTTTATAAGCAATTTGATCCAGAAGTAAACCATAGTCAAGACCTTACCAATAAAAAAGATTCAAACCCCCATAACATACCTTTCACCTCTTCGAATATGTCACGTTTTGAACCACCTCCTATTGAAGAACTAATTTCATCTGATAACTCTGATTTTTCTATCAGGGCAGGAAATGATTGGTGAGACAGAGTCACACTAGAAATCAGGGATGATGAAAGAAACTATGCGGCTATGCACTGGCGTGCTTAGTACGATCAGCAATAGACTATCCACAAGGACGAGACACTTAGTGACAAGATAGTTCTGCCTGAACTAGCCTCTACCTACGAAGAAAGGAATAGCATCATGCTACCTCCCCAACTAGTATAGGACCTATGCGAAATCAGGAAAACGACTGACGAGCAGCTAGGAGTTATAAGTTCCAAATATGAGAATCAGGAAAATTATTACCCATTACCACCGAAGGAGTATAAGTGACCCCTCTACTCCAATGCGGCACTCAGCCAACCAAGGCTTATACAAGTCCTCAAACCATCAGTCTTCCCTCAACACTAGCATAACCTTAACGAGATATCTGAGGATCAGGAGGAGGAACTACCAGGCCTGGAGCGAGTACAAGATGAACGGGATACAGCAGCGGTGGAGGTGGAGATGAGTAGCTAATGGAAAAGACAGATAGTGGAGGCATACAGGGATAATGACCTGTACAAATAGGCTTCTGATGCTAATAACACTGGAAGAGGTGGGAAGCTATCGCACTATAGGATGGGTGATAGACTGATGTATGCAACGACCCGGAATGGTCAGAATTGCTTATACATAACTAAGGGACATGCAGTGAATAGGATGACACTATGGGAGATTGTTATTGATGAGGTTTACAACAGAGGGCACCACAGCACAGATTGGAACCTATGTTATGCTATAGAGTGCATTTTCTGGCCAGTGATGAGGAAGGATTTTCGAGACTATGTTCGCAAATGCGATTTATGCCAGAGGAATAAGGAATGCAACAAGCTAGCTGAAGGGGAGGTACAGACTATGCCAGTACCTCCTGAGAGATTCAGCTCCTACGCTATCTACTTTCCCAGACCATTCAACAAGTCTGGAAACAACAAGTACGATACTGTCCTAGTAGTTGTCGTGAGGGCTCTTGTATTCACTTGGTTTAATCCTACACATTCAAACAGTCAAGTAATGGAGACCCTCACCCTCCTACGGCACAATATCTCCACTCAACATGGAGTACCATCTTCAATTATCTAAAATGCTAACCCACATTTTACCTCAGGATTTTGGGCTCAAAGTATGAAGTTTTTGGGCATCAAATACATCAAGGCAGTACCTGGACACCGCATGACCAATGGCCAGGTTGAGAGGAAGATTAGAGAACTTAAGACCGCTTTGAGGAATGTTGTTAATAAGTGCCAGAACAGCTGGTTACTTGCATTTCTTGAGTTAGAAGCCTATGAGAATGCAGGACATTCTGACATCCTGAACATGTCACTATACCAAGCAGTGTGCAGACAGGATTACCCGATGCTGTGGACTCTCTGGGACAGAAACACCCAGGTGCATGCCATTGATAACTTTCTGAACACACACCAGGAATTATGAAACGAGGCCTACGAATCCGTCAAGAGAGCAAGATTTAGGAGTACCTGGATGGCAGCTAGGTGAAGGACTACCCACATAACCTATTGATGTGGGCGAACGATTGTCGGTCTGGATAGATCTTTTCGCTACAGACTCTGGTAGAAACAAGAAGCTGGCACCCAGATGTCAAGGACCTATTGTGGGCTTGGAATACGATTCCAATACATAGAAAGACAATATTAAGATAGAAGCTAGAATCTACTGACATAAGGAAGGAGTCTTTCATTGCTCTACCGTTAAGATAATCTTAGAGAATGATGATCATAGGTACCCTGGCAGGGCCTATATGAAACCAGCTGTTAAGGTTCGACTATCTATATCGCGCAACCGGCAACGATATATGATTCAGTCTATCAAGACGCCTTGCTCACTACTAAAGCGACTACTCCAAGTCCAATAGTTTTCCCGAGCACTTGATAGAAGAATCCGACAGTCAACTTCAACTAGAGGTCGCTAGAGGGAGAGCGGAAGGAAGGTTTGATTTGATAAAGTTATAGATAGGAAATAACAAAGATGGTTGCGTGAAGAGCT
>QFET01006505.1:479-15196 GCA_003316355.1 Tuber calosporum | reverse complement strand
TATTTTATCTATTAGTCCAATCTATACTTTATTCTTATTACGACCATCCGTTTATATCACCGACCGAAAGGTAATTCCGAGAACAGATCGCTAAGGAGCAGTCGCCAGGGCTAGGAGTGAGTGGACTCTGCGTTCCCACGGCGATATAAGGCTACGAGACCTGATGAGCGGTAAGACCAAGCGGTACGTATCGTTACCTGGTGCAGTTGAAGAAGATAGTGTGCCTTGTCCGGCAGACTAGGGATAGGTTTGTAATACTTACCCTCAATGGAAACCTCTACCCACTTCCTCAAGAGGCTACCCCTCGCTCAAGGGGCCTTCGGTCTCATCAGGCAACTCTCTCCTCCTGGTATAGGCATTATCCCCTACCTGAACTGCAGACTAGCCATGGGCCTGCTGCTACCGATCCTCACTTACGGAGCTGACCTCCTCATCCCCAATGCTGCGATGAGGGGGAAGATGCAGGTGTTATGGAGCAAAGTCCAACGATGGGTCACCAACTGCTTCTCATCAACTCCTGTATCCATCCTTCCATGTGAGGCTTGCCTCCCCCCTCTAAACTCGCTCCTCCCCCATCGCCGCAGGATGGCTGCACTACGGCTGGCCGGTTCCCCTCCCGCGTTTAACCCCGCCGCAGTCCAGCTGCCTCCATTATTTCCATCCTTCTCCAACTTTACAGCAGGGGACTCCTCCCACCACCTCCTTCATGACCTTAGGGCCAATTACATCCCCCTCCGCTGGAACCAACCAAGGACTATACCCGCCGTCCGCTCTCACCTCCCAATTGATGGATGTGCTACCTCTTGGTCAAGATGGCACCGGACGGTTTCAAACTCCCACAGATAAACTCCCACCTTCACCGGGCACTGTCTTTGCCCCCCCTCCTCCGATCACAGATACTGTCTCCTACAAATTGATGAAGGAGCAGTGCAGAAAGGACCTTCTCACTGACTGGACACTCCTGTCCCCACCCCCTCCTTACTACCAGTTCAAGCCGTCCCTACACCCACATGCTTTCATGGGCGTCGACTGCTTTACAGCTGGGCGAATTCACCAAATGCACGCTGGCAAGAGCTATCTTGCCGTGCAACCCTCTTGGAACGATGCCAATCGCTCTCCCACCTGCCCTTCCCGCGACTCAGAGGATGTAACCTTTGAGCATGCAATTCTCAACTGCCCCTCCAAGTCCCGAGAACGCCAGCTTTACCTTCCGAAGCTGTCTTCAATGGACTATGGCTCTCCACTTTGGGCCGACCTGGCCATGATCCTCGGTCTTGCCTCATACATTCTCGCTACTCGCACGAACTTCCCACCCACCATGCCAGCAGTTTTTTCCACCACTGCCTCCTCCTCCTCCGACTATGACTCAGACTGACTAGCTTGACTTTCCTGCTATATCTTTCCTTTCGGTTATCATTTCTTTTGATATCATTTCATTCTATACTTTTTGAATTTGTCGCCATTGTTGGGCGCGGTGACGGTATGGTCATCACTAGGGGAGAACTGGTGCGTTTATTTCTTTTGTTTTGCACGTTTGGAATTAACGTTTCGTTTATGCCATAGTTAGGGCTCCATGCAGGTTCCTGTATGTTAACAGTGAATATATGAGATAATCAAAAAAAAAAAAAAAAAAAAAAAAACCCCATAGTTAAGGGATCATCAAGCAACAAAGAACATACCTTAACAATATATTCTGTTATTAGTTTTAGAGATATCTTTACATTTTGTCCTTATTCTTATCAGAGCTTTCCTGACAGTTCGCTCTTTCTCTCGATATCAGCTTGGCCTAGGCAATTCAACAGTACTGAATTGGCTTCCCTGTAACAGTTTTCTTCTAACTGTATACCTGAACTGCCAAAACTTTAGCTTGCTTGTTTAGTATAACCCTAACTATAACCCTAACTCAGATTGAGATGTTATTTTCTTTAGTATATTTTATCTTTCCTTGTAGTGAGAAATTTATTTTATTCCATACTCGTGCCAAGGTTGTGGCTTCTGAGCCACAACTCCAGGATGCTAGCAGGCTCACAACCTGTGGCACTCTAAAGAGTGCCTGACAGTTAAATGGTCCAGTGTGGCTCAACAGTTCTTTGTGGCTCAACAGTTCTTTGTAGCTCAACCACCCTTTGTGGCTCAATAAAACTTAGTGGGTTAATATGATTTTATGGATTTATATCAGTACCAGGCTTGATATAACTTGAAAGGAGAATATAATATTTTAATTTTACAATAATCTCTGCAACCTTGATTGTTGCTTGATCCCCTTGACTTTCATTTTAGATATTTTGTTCTTATAAGCTTAAAAAGCCTCTATTATATTTATTTGTGCCTTTATCTCATCTAGAAAACATTTCTGCTCAGCCCTATTCATCCTCATTTTGACACATTATACCTTGTGAAGCTTTTTCTCCACTTTTTCTCCCCTTGCATCTTCCCTCTGTTTAACCATCTGTCATGCTTTAGATTCATATATGATACCACCTTTCTGTAACTGCCTTCTGCTTTGATCTTTCTGTCTTGCAACATGGGTTAGTATACTGTCTAGGTAGAACAAATACCTGTGCTGGATGCATAATTGCTCATGATGTCAATGGTATTGTATATGTAAAACAAAAGACTTATGGTATGCAAAAACTCTGATTAAGCTACAAAATGACATAGTTTAGATTGTTGTATTGAGACCCAAAATTATGTCACTTTACCAGGTTTTGTCAAGTAATGATTTACCATTGAGCCACAAAGAACTGTTGAGCCACATAGGACCATTGAGCCACACAGGACCGTTGAGCCACACAGAACCGTTGAGCTGTCAAGCACTCTTTAGAGTGCACCAGGTTGTGTGCCTGCCAGCATCCTGAGATTGTAGCTCAGAAGCCACAACATTGGCACTAGTACTTACTTAAGCAGTTGCGATTTTTGGCTGCAATGATTATAATTATCCTTAGGGAAGAACTTGTATGATTACTTCCTTTATTTTACATGCTCAACATTTATATTTCAATTTTACTATACCTGCCACTTCCGGTAGGTTCCTGTCTATTGACAGTCAATATATGAGATAATAAAAAATTAAAAATAGTTACTCTAGATGAGGGATCATTATGTAATGGAGAAGAGACCTTAACCAAATATTATATTTTAAAATATGTCAAGCAAGTTGATAACCTTTTATTTTTATACTGGATTGACTACCTTGTAATAAGTTCTCAAACCATG
This sequence comes from Tuber calosporum, assembly GCA_003316355.1. Lineage (NCBI taxonomy): Eukaryota > Fungi > Ascomycota > Pezizomycetes > Pezizales > Tuberaceae > Tuber > Tuber calosporum. Next base: position 11,980 of record QFET01006505.1, on the reverse strand, counting down.
TTCCACTATCACCTGGCTAATGAGTATTTTTGCAGTCTAAGTCAATTGTTTCTTGTCTTTGTATATGCTACTCATAGCAGTGACTGAAAAACCTTTGTGTCTATTATGTACTTACAATAGATACTGGAGCTGGGTCACTATGTTAATACTGAATTATAACTGCTATAAATTATTCCTATAGAACTACTAGTACCTATACTATTAAGACTGACTAAGTATTTGTACACTGTAAACTCCTGGTAAAGTGATAGCCTGTGATTAACACTTTCTCTTTATACTTTCGATTGGTCTTCTTGCTAATTACTATCAAGGTACAAGACAGGATTTTCCTATTATCGTTAATTTGCCATAAAATCAATTTTCACTTCATTTGCATTAGCAAAGAAGTTAGGGATTGCTTCAATGTGGACTTCAATATCATTATATGGCTTAACCTGTTGACTGAGGAGTACGACTGTTGGTTATAAGGGCATAATAATGAAGAATATAGGTTGTAATTATTGTATACAATATTATAATATTATAATGAGGCTTTTATAATATATGATAAGCCTTGATATCAAGTAAGTTACAATGTTCCAGGTACTATTATAATCTACAATGTTATAATAAGTTGTTACTGTATTGCTATGACAACCAACAAAGTGCTCTTGAGCCGCCTGCTCATGTTAAACTGTCCTGCACTTAGTATCAGTGCTCAACGTTGTCAGCCTATGATCATCCTTGGGTTGGGGCTCAGAAGCTACAACCTTGGCACTAGTACTGAGTATTTTTATTCTGAAGAATACTCCTTTTCGGGAAAAACAGAGTTTTTTTTCAGTCGCCTGCCAAACGGGACCTTAATAGTCTTTGGACATTTTCACTCACATATCAATGATATGCAAACAGCTCTCGGGTTGTATGTCTCCTCAATCCTTCTCTTCATCGCTCTTTTCCGTGCCTGCCCTCTCATTCTGAGGACTTCTACCTCCTCTCTATAAATATTTTTTATGGTGAAATTTATGCCTCAAAACCCCTTTCATGGCAATAAAATAACTAACCGAACAGGGGCTTATTTTATTTACTCTGCATCACTCTACCTTGCTTCAAATCTGTGCTTGTTTTCAGTTGTCATGTTGAGTGAGGCCCAAACTGCAGTACCGCACATTTGACCCGCCGCACTCCGCCACATCCCACCATGAAATTGTGGCGCAGCATTTTTTTAGCTGCTCCTTATCCAAACCTGTCCACTCCCAAATGCCAGGCCAGAGAAGAGAACACATAACCATCGTCATTCAGTAGCTATTTAGCTCCTATTACCTCATACAACCATCCGCATCCACCATTCATATATTCGTTCTTTCATTGCTATAGGACCTCTTCCGTGGGAAACCCTATCGAAAAAAAAAAATCCGAAAGAGCTTACTGCATAGAGAGTTAACGAAGTCACGAGAAGAAAGGGGGAGCATCTACAGGATGGCCAGAATTAGAGATATCCAGCGGACCGCCGCTTTTGCGTGGTCTCCGGACACCTCCCCTTTTATTGCAACGGGTACCCAAGCTGGTGCAGTTGCCGCAGATTTTTCCGACAATACCCAGTTGGAGTTGTGGGATCTAGATTTGGAAAATGCCCATGCCGGAGGTGAATTAGCACCAGTTGCATCAATCACCACCGACAGCAAGTATGTCATTAATAGAGCGCAGTTGCTAGGAATTGCTGGATGATATCCAAGGTCTGCTGGCTAACTGAAGATAGGTTCTACGATATTGCTTGGGGAAAGGTGTCCAATGATAAGCCCCGGGGAATTGTTGCCGGTGCATTGGAGAATGGGTCATTAGATCTATGGAGTGCCGATGCTTTGTTGAGCAACAATGGGTATTCCCCCGTTCGTCATTTCGTGGTCTGGTTGCTAATGCTATGTCTAGCGATCCATTGGTTTCTCGGACAACAAAGCACACTGGTTCTATCAAATCGCTCCAGTTCAATCCATTCAAGTCCGAACTCCTTGCTACGGCAGGTGCAAAGGGAGAGGTGTGAACGATCACTTCTATATGAAACCGAACATGACTAACTTATCTCTGTAGCTATACGTTTGGGATCTCAACAACACCGAAAATCCTTTCCTTCTTGGAAACAGGGCTGCTCGGGCTGACGACTTTGACTGCCTGGATTGGAACAAGAAAGTTCCGCACATCTTAGTTACTGGAGGAAACGGGGGCTTTGTAACAGTGTGGGATGTGAAATCTAAGAAAGAATCACTCACATTAAACAACTTGGGCCGCAAGGCGGTCAGTGCTGTTGCCTGGCATCCTGAACAGGTGTGTTGAGCCTAGGCCAACTACGGTAGCCATTGCTGATAACCCGCAGCAAACAAAACTTATTACCGCTATTCCGGACGACACCAGTCCAGTCATATTACTTTGGGATCTCAGGAACTCAAATGCTCCTGAACGGGTTTGCAGATCTTCCCTGGTTTGTGTGCACCAAGGAGCTAACGGCATTGGTAGACATTATCTGGTCATGAATTGGGTGTACTATCTCTTTCTTGGTGTAAACAAGATACAGACCTGCTCCTCTCCTGCGGAAAAGATAACAGAACGATTTGCTGGAACCCACAGACAGGAGAGAAGCTTGGCGAATTCCCAGTGGTCACCAATTGGACTTTCAAGACTCAATGGAACCCCAGGAATCCGAGCCTTTCAGCTACCGCCTCATTTGATGGGAAGATTGTTGTCCAAACCCTCCAAAACACAAACCCGACCTCGTCCCAAGCCGACAGCTCAGGCACCACACTGCCTGATGCTGATGACTTCTTCTCCAGAGCAAGCAACGCTCAAACTTCCTCGTTTACTCTCAAACAACCGCCAAAGTGGCTCAGTACACCCGTGGGAGCATCGTTTGGGTTCGGCGGTAAGCTAGTCAGTTTCACATCTCCAGAGCCTCAGGCCGGCCAACCCCGCCGGTCCGTAGTCAAAATCTCGACCTTTGCTGTCGATTCTGGTGTTAATTCGGCTACCGTGAGCTTTGAGAAGGCATTGAGGGAAGGCAACCTTGTGAACGTCTGTGATTTGAGGAGCCAGGATGCGAAAACCGATGAGGAGAAGGCGGATTGGAAGATACTTAGGACACTATTCGAGGGGGATCCTCGGGAGAAGTTGATCGGGTATCTTGGATTCAAAGAGGAGGATTTGGAAGCTATAGACGTGGGGGTGGACTCAAAGAGCACCAGTGGCGAAGATGAAACCGAGAGCTTGTACCAGTCAGGTGGCGCAGCTGCTGAGGACAAACGGCTTTCATCATTCTTTGCAGATGCTGGCGCCGATTCAGAAAACTTTCTGGCGGATCTCTCCTCCATTCAATCTACTCGTGGGGCAAAAACAAACAACCCTTTTCAAATATTCACAGGAAACGAGTCGGAGGCAGACAGGAAGATCACTCGTGCACTTGTTTTGGGCCAGTTTGAAAGGGCTGTTGAGGTCTGCTTGAAGGAAGACCGTATATCTGATGCATTCATGCTAGCAATCTGCGGAGGAGAAAAGTGCATCGAAAAGGTCAAAGCAGCGTACTTTACGAAGAACGCTAAAGGCCCGAACTATCTTCGGGTCCTAGCTTCTATTGTTGGAAAGAATCTCTGGGATGTAGTCCACAATGCGGACTTGGCCAATTGGAGAGAGGTCATGGTCGCTCTTTGCAGTTTTGCGGACGAAAAGGATTTCCCAGATCTTTGCGAAGTCTTGGGTGACAGACTCGAACAGGAATTGGGGCTCGCAGAAGGGAGAAAGGAGGCCCGAAAGCATGCGTCCTTCTGTTACATGGCCGGTTCCAAGCTTGAAAAGGTTGTTGATATATGGATTGAAGAGCTTCATGAGGGTGAAAAGGCTAGTTTAGAGGAGACTTCCGATGATTCAACATTTGCCGTTCACGCCCGCTCTCTTCAAAACTTCATTGAAAAGGTTACCGTGTTCCGGGAGGCAGTCAAGTTCTCGGATGAAGAAAAGAACCTCTCCAGCGGTTGGAAACTCCATATCCTTTATGAGAAGTATTGTGAGTATGCAGACGTAGTTGCTTCTCACGGACAACTTGAAGTTGCGGAAAGATATCTGGATCTTCTCCCGACCAACTATCCTGCAGCCACTGTGGCCAGAAATCGAGTGAAAGAAGCCTCCGGGAAGGGAGCGACTGCAACACAGACTCCCAAGCCACAGCAACCCGCTGCAACTGGACATGGTGCCCAGCACCATCAAGCAGTTGGTTCACCATACCAACCTCAGCAACCGGCGGCTGCGGCCGCTGGTCCTGCCAACCCCTACGCACCGCCGCTGACGGCAGCTCCCCTTAATCCGTATGGCGCCCCGACAACCACGCCACAGCCCGGCCCATATGCTCCGCCTGCCCCGCCAGCTGGAGTGAACCCCTATGCTCCCCCGGCAGTGACTCAAGGATACAGGCCGAGTCCCTATCAACCTACCCAACCAGCTCAAGTCTCTGGGCAATATGGAACCGGATATCCGGGATACAGTGCCCCCAGCTTTGGCCAGCCTCCTCCTCAGAGAAACTTTGGTCCGGCTGCCTCAGTGCCACCTCCTTCCCAGGCATCCAATATGGCTAATTGGAACGATACGCCTAGCGTGACCAAAATGCCCCGCCGTGCGACACCTTCCGCGACAGCACCAGTGACCTCACCTTTCCCAGGCGCTCCAAGTGCACCATCGCCGCCAACGACATCTATGCCTTTTGGCGCACCTCCCCCCAGAGGATCTTCTGTGCCCCCTCCTCCCAAGAACGCTGCACCCCCACAACGGGTTCAGTCTCCTGCCCAACACCAGTTGAGATCCCAGTCCCCAGTTGCTCAGGCACAGGCACCTTATACCCCGGCTGCACAGACTTTCCCCCCTTCGCAACCTAGTTATGCTAGTGCTCCTCCGACCGTGGCGGCGAGTAGGTATGCCCCTGCCCCTGCAGCTCCGGGTGCGGCCCCACAACCTCGCCAGAACCAAGCGCTACCTCCACCCCCCCAGGGAGCTTTTGTAGGTGCAAGGCAAGGTGGACTGGGACCTCAATACGCACCTCCGCCAACCACTTTTGGTCAGCCGCCAGCACCATCACCCTATGCACCAGCACCATCTCCGCACCAGGGCGGTCAATATGGCGCACCCCCGGGGCCTAGCCAATATGGACCTCCACCTACCCAAAGACCACCATCTCAGCCCGTTCAATTGGAGACCGCTCCGCCACCAAAAGCACAGACACCTATCCCACCTCCATCTAAACACCGTAAGTGTACCATGCATTGATAATAACCCTTATTCTGACCCGCATACTAGCTGCGGGTGACAGGACGCATATTCCTTCACAGTATCGTCCCATCTTTGAGCTCTTGGCTTCCGACTTTGAGAGAGTCAAACAACGTGCTCCGGTATGCTACTACCCCTTCTAGGAGGTTGATAGAATACTAACGCATATCCAATTCAGCCTGCCTTCCAACGCCAAGTCAAGGACACTGAGAAGAGGTTGAATATACTGTATGATCATATTAACAACGAAGACGTTCTCTCCCGGGAAGCACTGGAGAGCATGTTGGAGCTCTCCAAGGGTTTGTTCACTTTCCGCTTTATATTCGGATCAACCTCTGATGATTCGGTATAGCGCTTGTTGCCAAGGACTACGCAACAGCACATTCCATCCAGGTGGATCTGGTAACAAACCGAACTTCAGAATGCAACATCTGGATGCCCGGAATAAAGCGGTTGATAGAGATGAGCCGGGCGACCCCCGAATAAGCAGTGCATGGCTGTGGTGCTTAGATCATTAGTATCAAAGCACACCAATTTTCGGTTTAGGTGTTACTTTTGCCCTCCCCTGTTTACCATCTTCGTTATCAAAAAAGTGAATGTTGTTAATTTCGCACCCAAGTACACTGTTTTACATCCGCACGCCTCATGGTCTTTGTAACGGTAAAACTAAAATTCAATCATTCCTTATGTAAAAAATAATATACAGCTTAGACCTCGTGACATAGAGTTTAACCATGGTAATATTGCGGTGATGCACTGCTATAACGGGGACCGGTAGAGTTCTTCCAGACCATACGGCAGTGCGATGCAAGTAAGTAACAACACATGTCATAACAGCCAGGGATTTTAGTTCGGGATAACCCATCCCAAGCCGTCACGGGATCCTACATACCTGTGGTAACCCTTTTGCGGGGATGCTGGAGCACCATCATGGACCTGGGGATTCGGGCTAGTTTTGAGGCTCTTAGGGGATCGCATAATGGCATAACATAGAATACCGGTAGGCATATAAAAGAAGTGAAAACCTCATAGGATATTACGGAGGTCATATTATCATGTTTTGATATTTTGTGCTGCCACCAGAGCTTGTCGCGTGCCTCTCAAGGTTCTTCCCGACCCCCTGGTTGCCCTTGTGGCCCCAGCAGCGTTCGATCAGGTCGAGCTAGCTTAATCTGCAACCCGGGAAACCCACCTGGCGGTAATCAAATTGATAAACCTGGATCGACAGTCAGACCCCTATTATCCCAGCTTCAACACCCATTCTTAATCCAGCCTCTGCAGAACCTGCAAACTTCCGTCGTTCACCAATACCTTGGCTTGTCTCCCAGCTTACCCTCAGCTCCCACAACAGCGACCCCGCGATATATTTTTCACAAAGCGACGTTGTTGAATAGCTTCCCGAAGCTTCGATATGGCCTCCCCACTCACCCATGACCCACGGCCTAGCTTCCAACCCAAGATCGTTTCTCTATATGAAAGCCTCTTCAAGGTAGCGGCCCCGTTACTATCTCCAGTCGAGCGATGCTAAGAATGAATTTTAGGATGAGGACGATGAACAGGAAAAGTCAGAGGGATTCTGGACAGAGTTCTTCCTACTAAAGTGTCACCCGCCCGGTTTAACAGCCATACTCGACCCTATATCCCCGGACGACTTATTACACATGCAGGTGAATAAGCGGGAATCTAATCATTGCGGCAAGTGAGGGTACAAGGCTAATTGGTGTCAGCCTCAAACAAGACAATTGTTCTCACACGCAGTCAATTGCGTCAAGTCCGGCGGCAGCCCCTCAGATGAGATTGCTCTAGATGTGGGGAGTCCCTGTTTCATCCCCCGCCAGGAAGATGGGGGAAGGACTAATGCTAATGCGTGTCGAGTTTAGACATTGAATGTGTTCTTACGGGCGGTCTTGGCTAAGCGGTACACCAACCTCAGTTCAGACATCATTTCTATCCTGACGGGATTGAGTAAAGTGGACTGGGTTTTTACGGACTTTGTTACGTCGCTGGACACCCATATCAGGAATGGCCGGACTGGTACGTTGTGTTGTTAGTATTCGGGGATATGGTCGATTTGGAACGGTCTAACGGACGGCTGGGTACAGTCGAGGTGCGGCGGAAAGCCATTCAAGTGGCATTGTGCATAGCCTGCGGAGCCTTTCAGACTGGCTTGCTTTCTTACTTTACACACAGAGACCTCTTCCCCGCGCTTATGAAGGTATGCTGTTTTCTTTGCTTTTCCCCCGCCTTCGAAATGATTGACTTACTGGTTTTACCACATATAGTACACCAATGACCCCGAGACTGCCGGCCTTGCATACGAACCTTTCCTGTTGCTCGCCACACTTGCAAACTGTAGGGTCTACTCTCATACGCGACATAATGTATTATTTGTGCTAATTGCTGAAGACAACAAATTTGAATTTCAGAATCCGTACCAGATGAGGTTGGATGATTTTGTCAATGAGCCCACAATTAAGAGAATTGTTCAGGAGATCGGATTCTCCTCCGTTCGATGTCGGGCTGATTACATAGCTATTCAGGATGATCTACCTGAGGGATGGTCCTTGAATAATGTCCTCTCCTATGTTGGGCTCACCATGCTATCCGGGGCTGGCCCTAAAAGCCGCCCTGCCTCACCCGCACCAACTCCTACCCCGGATCCGAAGTTGTCCTTCAATGATCTGTAAGTGCCTCAGACTTGCACATTAACTAGGTGTCTACATTGTGCTTACATTTTTGAGCCTTATCACAGACCAGGTCCAAACGCCGCAATCCTGCTGGCAACATATGACTTTGTCAACGCTAACAAGCTGTTCTGCCACAATTTCGTGAACTACCAAGACTCTGACCCGAAAGGTTTGTGAAAACCCGCACCTAACCTATCGTTCACCAACTAACGGTTCCCGGCACCATACAGTCGAGTCCCCCATATGTTCTTACATATCACTAACATCCTACCTCCTACACCACGCTCACCGCTCCTCCCGATCATCCTTATACGCCCGGCTAAACCTTCTAGTTTTCCGTATCCTACTGGAAGACCAGTCTCTCTGCAAACGCCTAACAAGCGACGAGACAAAGTCGTTCGTAAGACTGTGCAGACAGAAACCCCCGCACTTACCAGTTGTTCGCTCGAAGCGGCTGCTTCTAACAGCTGTCATCGACGCAGTCGTTGACGGCATCAACCATAACTTGAGAAAGCGTCTGGACGTGGAATTATACAGGTATGCAAACTGTAATTAAACCAAACTAAGATCCCCAGAAGGCGAGGGGGCAAGCCAATTTCTACCGAAGCAACTAGGCTAATTGTGAACCCCCCCAAAAAAATAGTGCAAGTATTGGCATACTCTCCCGATCAATATCTTTCCTGATCCGCAACAGGACCCGGCTTGGTACCCTCCCTTCCATAATATCCACCTATACTCTCTCTTTGGCTAATATTCAACAAAGCCTATCACTGGACAGACCTCTGGCGCTCTATCCTCTCCCTAATCCGCTTCCTAACAAGCTACTCACCCGATCTCAAAGACCTCTCCGACCTCCCATCCTTCCTAGACGACCTGGTAAACCTAATCGCCCTGGCGCTCTCAGCCGGTGACGCATTCCTCCCCAACGCAGCCGAATACGACGACTTATTCTACAAACTTGTGGAAGCAGGTGACACACTCGCTAAATTCCGCGATTGCTGTACTTTCCCCCCCCTCTCTCTATTTCACAGCAGTGGGCTAACAAAGCAGACGACCTAACCTCCCGACCCAAAAACTCCATCTCAACACTCATCACCGTGTCAGAACACTACTACGCCCTCATATCCGAGAACCAGAGCAGGACCAAATCAAAGAACCTATCGCCGCAGCAAGTCGGAGAAGTCATAAAGAGCGGGTACGAAACACTATCTATCACGAGCAAAGACGGACTCGACGCATGGGAGAGGTACAGGGAAGCGGACGAGAGGGTCTTTCTGAAGAGGGCCGCCAGAGCAGCGGTTGGGGATGTTAGGATTGTCATGGGAGAATAATATTAAATAACCAATTAATTATGATAACGATGGGGAATGGCGAGAGAGCTATCTTTTTGTTTTGTTTGGGATGGTATGATATCTTTTCGTTTGTTCGATAGTTATTCTATGTTATGGGGAGTGAGGGAGAGGGTTTTTGGTTGGTTGATTGGTGGGTTGGTAGATAGAGTAAGTTGCATGTTATATACAGTTTGGGGAGGGTAGGAAGGGTTAGGGAAAAGTATTGTGGCTTGTTTGGGAATGAAAGAAGGATGGGCAATAGATTGAATGAGCGATCTGTGGTGATATCTTTGCGGGTGCGATGGTATAATTGGGAGCGAAATGATAGGTGTATAGTGGGGAGAGAAAAGATTGTAAAAAGAGCGAATGATATTGAAGAAAGAAGGGCAGGCTGCACAATACCATACAGGAATATCACAGCTCCTACCCCCCACCCTCCTTGCCAAAAAAGAAAACTCCCAGACATAATAATAATATGATATACCCTTACCACCACACGCTCTCTCTCAAACCCCTCAAAAACGCCACAAAAAACTCCCCTATACACACTTCCCCCGATGCGTACTCTTTGCGGGAGTCCTCAAATCCACCACGGAAAATCCAGCCGGGCTCTCTTTCGTTGCGAACTCGCCCGGACTTCCCAAGGGCGTAGCCCTGCAGCTAACGAATGTCATAGGCTTCGGCGGCGGAGCTCTCCTCCTCCCTTTCCCCCCTCCTCCACCACTTCCATCTGAACCATCACCATCACTATCACTCCCCCTTCTCCTCCCCCCACTCCCACCATCCATAACCTCACCTCTCCTAATACTCCCTGAATCCGCCCTAAACGATACATACTCCTCATCCCTCGCCCTGCTGCCACACAAGAAAGTTCTAATATTGGCGCCAATACGGCGCATCTGTCGCCTGGACTCGCGGGTGGTCCCAAAAGCCATGAGGATGAGGTACCCGGTTGACCCGGAGGCGAGGAAGTAAGACCAGTCCACGAGCTGCTGCTTCGCCGTCCAGCCAAATTGCGGTTTCTCCGCGAGCGGAGAGCGACGCTTCATCACCTCCTTGGCGTAAAAGTATTGCGAGAGCAGAAATGCGGCTTGCAGGCCGCCGATTATGAGGAATCCTAGGACGAAGCGGACCAGGATGTAGTGGTCTTCGCTGTCGTTAGGTGCTGTTGCTGCTGTTGTGTCTGTCGAGGAGGTTGTTGAGTGGGTGGTTTTCGGGCGTGGTTGGGGGGGAGGTGGAGGGTGGATATTATGGTCGTAGGGCCGCCATTGTCGGACGCTGTGGGCCCAGCTTGCGCTCCACATTACGCGGACGCAGCGTATAAAGATTAGGAGGATGAAGACGCAACCCAAGGTGCAGGTAGTAACCACTTGTGTCATGTATGAGCAGGACAGAAAGTGGTGATAAGGGGGAAGAGCGCCGTACCTATACAATTACATAGGACTAAATGTAACACTGTAACCTTCTTTACTTGAGGTAAGTTTGTGAGAATAACCTGCACGGCCGGGAGTAGGAAGCACATCCATTTCGACCCCGTGATGAACCGGCGACCCTTCAGCACTCGGCTCTGTATTTCCCAGACAGAAACCAAGAGCATCAAACTCCAGAAAAAGAACAGTAAGCTCTCCGCATTGAAGAAGTAGGACCCTACAAATCCATTTTTATTTTTTTTTCCAACGGGTCAGTCATCCTTTTCTCAAAGATCCAAAGCAGGGTGTAATTACGAATAGCGAAAATAATTTTAACCACAATATTCGGCGAAGCTTCATACACTATAGTAGCGTTCGGGTTCCTCCATTGCCCCATATATGCTCCGTATTCTTCTATCTGTAACGTCGGCCACAAAACAAGATTCACAACCTCGTGTGCCACGGTGAAGAGCTGCTGGAGGAATATTGAGAGGGAGAGTAGCGATACGTCTATGTGGTATTAGTCCCGCAGGGACGAAGGATGGGAGGGAGGGGGAGGGGAGCAGACAAACGGCTTGCTTCCCATTCAACCTGAACAGCACATGTGTAAACCCAGCTGCCGCTGCACTCCCGGTAGTGTATATTATCGTTGCGACGGCCAAGGCCACCGCTTCTGGATATAATGTCACGGAAGGAATATCGTTTTTGGACATCACAGTTGTTGAGCCACAGTCTCTCACTCACCTCACTCCCTCACAACCAAAATCGCTACCCCCCAACCAGCAGACCACCACAAATAT
>QFET01006502.1:0-18776 GCA_003316355.1 Tuber calosporum | reverse complement strand
ACTCACAGGTATGAGTCACCAGGGTTAGGGTTGAGGGAAGAGTGCCTATATAAGGACCACTAAGCGACATGTAGTTAGGACTCTTCACGCAACCATCCAAGATCTTTCCTATACAATTACTTTACCACTTTACCGCTCCATTCCCTATTGGCGTTGTGCGATAGGAACCATAGGGTTCAGCTATCAAGACAACGTAGGCATAGGCCTAAGAGCAATAGTGGAACTCCACCTAGTACTACTCGTTGCAATAGTACTCCTACCCTGGTGGCTGAGATTAGCGCAACGCCCCATACCGGATTACAACAATGGCCCGGTCATATTCATCCAACCCAAAGAGAAGTAGTTACTTGTTGCAGAACCAGCTTACCGCATAGGAACGTAACAAGTATCTCCTTACCATGGAAAACAAAAACATCGAGGCTGAAATATCTGGTTTCGCTTGGAGAACAATAATTCAGCTGCAACTTCTATGGAAGCCATGTGTATGCTATAACATGATCATCATGACTTGGGTAGCGAATGGATCAAGGCAGTTCGCTGGGTTACCAAGGCAGAAGAATCGTTCAAGGAACAATAAGAGCTATTCAGAAAAAAAAGAATGGAAAAAGTGACTTCCAGAAAAGAAAATAGCAGGATGAATCCAAATCTAGCAAGACCACTGCAGGAAATAAAAAATGAAAAACTTTTAGGACAGCTGTAAAAGCTGCCTGCAAATTGAAAAAACAAGCAGGAAAAGGGAAAAAACAAGCAGGAAAAGGGACAAAAGCCCCTGCTGAAGGAAAGATTGAGTACACAAATAGGTTGGAACCTCATAAAGGAATCCCACTGGACAAAATTCAAGAGCGAAAGAAAGCGAATCAATACACTCATCACACTTTGGCCACCCATATTTGGAAATGCTGTGGGAATGAGGCCCAGGTATCGGTTATAGGACAGAAATGGAGAAATTTCAAACCTTAATATCGACGACCCCTGGCAACAACTGCCTCAAATGGGCAAATGACACCCTCAACCAGAGGAAACCAAGTCAACCAGGCCCAAATTTGGGAACTGGATAACATAGATGAAACCTAAAAATAGTTTTCAGGTACTAGCAGGGATGGTGACCAGGTTCTCGGTTACAGACCCCTTACTGAAAACGAAATCAACAAGGGGGCTCGACCTCTGTAACGTTATATTACCTGGTGTTGTGTGCTTCTCTGTGTGAAACTCAAAGCAGGAGAGAATGACGAAATGTAATCTACACCTCCGGGTGTAATGCTCACATAAGAATGACAGGCGAGCAAGAATTGTTTAAATTGGATGGGGGATTGTGGTAGTCTGAGGTAACTACGGGATCTTGGAACTCAAAAGTATGAAAGCAGAGCACAAATATTGGTGTATATCGGACCTCAGTACTGAAGACGGTTAATGAAACCTATCTCCTTATAAACCCTTAAATCATCAACTGACATCCACTAAAGAATGGACAGACCAGGGCTGACCTGGGACTTCTTAAGATTGACAAGAGGAAATGAATCTAGCGTGGGTTATTAGAAACCTTCTAGCACCAAAATCAAATAACTGGACAGCTGGACAACTGAATAATTGGACAAACAGGACAGGATTCCTGGCATAAAGAAAAATATAGTTGTAAGTGAAGGAGAAATTATGGCTACCTAGTTCACACACTAAATGGAGTGTGCGAAAACCGTCCAGAACCTGGACTCAGACTTTGTGGACAGGTTAGGCACGATAGAGTCTAGAGGAAATCGAGGCGATGCGTGAAGATTCCCCTGATAACAAGAAAGCTTACTATCACCTATTGATACGATTTTACTCCAGTTAGGCAAAGGCAGGTATCAGACCTAAAGGCAAATGTATGGGAGCCCTTTGGCATATGGTAAAGACCGCTAGTAGTGGGCTGCCCAGTCCACTAAAGGCAGAGATTTTAGATTGTCTGATGAGGCTTCAATCGCCGAAACCTTGAGGCCATGGTAACAAACACCCTAGTTACCGCAAGAACAAAGATACTATACAAGAGAACCTCAGAGGCCTCAAGTGGTCATAACAAAGGAAACAAAACAGCAGTACAGGTCCCGCATTATTATGCATATCCAGAAGGAAGGACTACCATTGAAGGCAATGGAGAACAGTCCAATTTCAGGTGCTATTAGACTCGGGTCTAATGAATTCCTAATTAAATAAGAACTTGTTAACAAAAATCGTTTACCATACCACACTCGCACATATAGCTTCGACATTTATACCTTCCATGGAATATAAGCATCAAAGAGGGGAAAAGACTATACATATCTTATCCAGTTATTAATGGGGAGCAATACCCACCGATCCCAAATATCATGCGAAATTGTCAAAACCGGCAAATATGACCTTATCATCGCTTTTGGCTTGTGCCATACCGAAAATACAATAAGGCCCATCAAGAATTCACAACAATGGGTATTGAAAGATGAAAAATGTCAGAGTAATGTTAATGATGAAGGCATAGACCTGACATTTGAATGGGACAAAAGAGTGGCCTAGGACGCAGAGGCCAGGTTTATAACAAGAAGCAAGGGTGGATCCACTTCGCTAATAGATGCATCTGACTTCAAGCTAATCCCTCTGGAATACTATGAATTCAAAACGGTTTTTACATCTGAACCAGCATAGAAAATAGCAGGAAGAAGAACTTTCAATCATGGAATTATTTTAATACCCAGCACAATACTGCCATGGGGCCCAATATATCCTATGTCAGCCAACTATGCTAGATTTGTTAAGGGAATACCTGAAGGAAATAAAGGATCAGTGGATGCTCGTTTAAGGAAAATATCCTGCAGGGGCACCAATATTATTTGTTCCTAAACTGGATAGGTCAAGGATGCTCTGTGTGGATTACTGACAGTTAAATAAACTTACAGTGGTAAACAAATAGCAGTTGCAACTTATGAGCGAACTCCGAGACTGGTTAGAAGCGGTTCAAATATGCAGGAAACTAGACTGGAAAGTTGGCTATTACATCCCTAGAATAAAAGATGAAGATGAGGGGAAAAGAGCAGTTCGTACCCGATACAACCACTTTGAATATTAAGTAATGCCATGTGGGCTAGTGTACTCACCGGCAACCTTTCAGGCGATTATGAACAAAGTTCTATGAGATTTTTGGTCCATGGGGTTGAAGTATACCTTGACGATATCCTGATCTACTACAAAGCGTAAAAAGAACACATTATCTTGGTCAAGAAAGTCCTCTCTCGCTTTGAAGAATATGATCTAGTGGTATCAACCACCAAGTTGGTTTTTCACGTAAAAACAGCAGAGTTTTCAGGTTATAATGTGGAAATAGATACTTTCACCATGAGTGAAAGAAAGGTTAAAAGCATTAAGAATTGGAAGGCATCAAGGTCCATGAAAGGCGTGCAAATATTTATTGGCTTTACCAATTTTTACTGATATTTCATTAATGATTTCTTTAAAATTTGCAAACTAATTACCGAAACATGGACGGACAATACCTGAAAAGGTAGCTGGCGGCAGGAACAAAATGGGGCATTTGCGGAACTTAAACAAAGATTCATCTCAGCCCCAATACTCTAACATTTTACCATGACCGAGAAACCATAGTAGTTGTTGATGTTCGCAATTTTACTCTAGAATTTGTCCTCTCACAATTTAAGTATAAAAAGCTAGATCCGCTGGCTTACTACTAACCACATCTGATTTCAACCGAGGAAAATTATAAGATCCATGATAAGGAACTATTAGCCATTCTGGAAGCATTGAAAGAATGGATACAGTACCTAGTGGCAACAGAAAAACCTGTGACTGTTTATACTGATCATTAGAAACTACAGAATTTCCTTACGATTAAGGTATGGAATCTACGAAAGATATGATGGGCCCTACAACCAGCGAACTACAATTTCAAAATTGTCTAGTGAGAAGGAAAGCGAGGGGGAAAGATTAATCCATTAAGCCGATGGCCGGCTACCGTGCTGAGGAGGGAGCTGCGCATAGTGAAGAGTCAATACCCCTCCCTTCACACTTCTAAATCACTCTGGTGCAATTAAACCAACATGACCGGAAAGAAAAATTAAGTCGTACAGAAATAACAGGTTCTTTGCCGATGATATCGCTATCTCCCAAGGCTCGAATACCTGTGAAAGTGTCCCGACTAGCCTACCAACATGACCTGTATGCCTGTTAGGGGTAGCCGATTCTGAGGACACGCAGATCGAACTAGGCCTAAATCTTAATTCTATAGACAGAGACTTGTCGAGGAAGGCTTGTTTGATTGTGTAGAAAGAATTTTTCATGTAAAATGTAGTATATTGATTAGATCTCTGCTCCGTTGCTTGATGATGGCTAAAGCAAATGAAGCACTTCTATATTTATATCCATCGTGTGAGTCTTTGCGGACCACATCTAGCTTTCATACTAACTAAATACCCCTCCGTATTTCTCCAGCTTTCTACCTTAGTGCGAACACCATTTGACACAGAAGATTCTATTCCCCTCACAGCTAATCGTGCAGTCGGAGCTCCTGTTTCACTGAAAGAGTTGCACACCTATTAGTAGGAGATGCATGACCTCCTTTCTGCTGTTGAGACTTAGCCCGCCCTGTTTGTAACCTACCAATAATCTTTTAAAACACTAAGGGGACACGTTGGTTGTAGACCTTACCTGCTCCGTGCCAATAGAACTGGCTCTGCAGCTGGCTTTCAGCATGAGTTCTGTTCACGATTAGGCTGATACCTTGTCGTAATCACTGCCTCTCATTATTAACTTGACCCGATTGGTATAACCATACTGGTATAATATATGGGCATCAGCACATTCACACTTAATAGTGGTGTGGTCTACTTCCCACTCGTTCTCTTTCCTGTCAGGACTACACAAACCCATAGTTTAGTCTACCGACTTCACATATATGTAACTCGGCGAGTTCCTAACGTAATCGCTTGGTAGCACCTGGGTCGGATAGCCAGCGAGCTCCTCTTATCTATACTGCGAACAGCATCCGGTTGTGGGGACGGCGGAAAGGTATACAATGTTACAATAGGTGCTTCAATGACTCGGTTGTGTATGTGAACGAGGAAATGTTCAAGGTGCCAGGCTTGTCGTAGGGTGTGAACTACAGGGGCCGCAGGGGTATGAGATGGATTTTCGCGCATTTTTGGTATGAATCTGGTACTGGATTCCGGTATCATTTCCCACTGTGCCAAACACGAGCTCCCTGCTTATTGGGTTCGACCCGAACTCCTCTTCGTCCTTTAGGTACCTGTTATTCCTTCCAACATAAAAATAAAATATACATTCCAAATACCATTTCCTGTTTGGGCACAACTCGGTACGGTACTAAACCTGCTGCATTTGCATAGCCACATCAGGAAAACCATTTCCTTCTCACTCAACGTCTACCCTGCTCAGCATTTCCGGATTGTCCCTGTGAAATTCCTCTAACAAAACCTGTGCATGCTCTAAGTTCTCCGGTGGCTCCCTAGTGTTCTCATCTTTGAACACCCAGTCCACTTTACAAAATACGTCAATTCCTGTATCCTTTAGTTCTTTCCACGTAGCCTCCTTGTGTGAGAGATTATTTCACTCTTTACAATCCGGTCTATTTCCCATTCTAAATCGGGATCAATTTCTTCTGGCTCGCAGAGTGATTGTTTTCTAGCGGGTCTTGAGGATGTGTGGTATGGTTCCTCCAGCGAGACATGAAATATAGAGTGGATTTTCCACCATGGTAATATTTCGAGTTTAAAGGTGCTTGCTCCTCTTTGTTCTAACTCCTTAAAAGGCCCATATAACATTGAGCTGAGTTTCTTGCACGGTCACTTTATTCATATATTCTTCACATTGAGCATAACCAGGTCTCCAATAGGTATCTCTGCTTGTTGCTTTGCCTTTTTATCATAATATTTGTTCATATTCTGTTGAGTTTGCTTCAGTGCCTCCTTTGCTTTTTGGTGTATTCTTTTCATCCTGTGAGCATACAAGTTTGCTCTTTGATTTTGAGCTTCGCGTTCTTTCATCCAATCTCTCTGCTGATAAAATCCATGGTTTGCATATAATTGGGATAATCCATGAGCGTTAGTGGCTGAATTGTTTTAGGAATGCTCGGCAAATGGTAACAGTAACTACCAGTACTCTTGATCATAGTTGACAAAATTCCTTAAGTAACCTTCCAGTACTTGGTTTGTTCTTTCGGTCTGTTCATCCGTCAGTCGGTGTTATGCCGTTGACCTTTTTCGTTTTATCCCCTAGCTTTTGCAAAGATTCCTAGAACTCTCCAGAGAACTTTACATAGATGTCTGGAATAATGTCTTCTGGAAGTCCATGCAACTTCCAAACTTCCCTCAAGAATACTTTGTCCATCTTTAGCAGTTGAATTTCCCACAAGGCCTATGAAATGTGGCATTTTGGTGAAACCGATCTACTAATACCATGGTTTGGGTTTCCCCTTGAGATTCAGGTAGTTGAGTTAATAGGTCTGTGGATATCGATTTCAAGGATCCCTATGTGACTGCAAGGGGTTGCACTACACAGTATCTTGAACGTCGCAGAGATGTATTGTTCTGTCATTCATCACAGGACCGGAGGTCATCATTCCTCCAGTTGATGATGCCTTTCCAATAAAAATGTCGGGAGAAGATTTCCAAGGTTTTTTCTTGTCCAAAGTGTTCTGCTACCTTTGACTCACGAGATCCTTTGGCTATTATGGTCTGTAAGGCTTCTTTCACTGGGATGTAGAGCCGGTTCTTGTACTATAGTAGTCCCTCAACTACTGTTCAATTCGTTGGTAACAGCCGTCCTACTTCTCTCCCTTTCTCTAAATCTTCTTTCTTCTGCTGCCAATCTTGGTCCTCTCTTGGCTCTTCTGTGATGTCAACTAATAGCTTTTGATCATACTTATGAATGTCTGCTCTTCATATTATAGCATTGGACATCATGCAAGTTGGTGTCCAAACTCTGGCAGTTTCACACAAGTTTCGCCTGTCAAAATACTTGCTGTCCTTTTGGTCTAATAGTAGGTACGCCACTACCACCTTGCTCAGTTCTGCCATTGCCCTTCTAGGGGATATATCGGAACTGTCAAACCCTAAACTCACGTATTCCGTAGGTTATAGGTTGTCCACTTCCATTGTCTCAGAGGTATTTATGTTCTCGATTACCAGTTGTGCTATACAATCTCCTTCCTGCACCTGGCAGTCGGTGGATACATAGTTCCTCGTGATGACCTTGATTTCCCCTGTGTAATCAGCGTCTATTACCCTACCTGGTATTCCAATTCCGTGCTTTGCCGCTTGACCACTTCTTGGTACTATAGGCGCCTAGGCATTTCGCGGTAACCCAATCACAATGCCTGTTTCCACCAGTACCTGTTCTTTTTACAGTACTATAAAGTCATTAATTGCATAGAGGTCATATCCAGCAGCCATTCACTTGCTCTTAGTAAGCATCCTATCGTTTTTTGAAAGCAATTTTACCCTCAGTGTATTAGGTACTTAGTTTACTATGATTGCAAAACTTTCCTTATCTTGTGTCTCGTTTAAGTGGACCATCAAGATTTGAAAGTGTGCTGCTTTGAGTAATGCTGTTCGCCATGTGCAGCTCCCTCCTGTAACGGGGGCACCCTAAAGGAAGATGGATCCTAAGGTTGCGACCGCACCAAAAGACTCAACGCAAAGTTCACAGAAGGTAAAGATAAAATAATTGAATCAAATGATAAAACTTAATATCGTTAAGCTGAGCTTCACTCAATTCAAGTTTTTCTTCAGAGGATAGTTGGTTATCAAAGTAGAGTGCCGTTCGCGTTTACTTAAGTAGAATTATAAAGGCAACGACACCCATCCCTACTCCGACCGTTAAGAGAGCTCCCTTCTCCACTCAGGGATCATCAGACACATGGCCCTTCCGGAATTAACTTCAGGGCCTGTGGATCGCTCGGGTAAGTTGAGTCCGTTCAATCATAAAGGTTTTCTGCAATGCATCTTGATTATGCCTGCAGGAGAGAAAAACCTTTCCAATCGCCGTCTTGTCAATGGCCAACTGACAATCCGACTTTAGACCCAAACCTAGGTATGAGACTCAGTAGCCCTATGGCTTTTTCCGTCTATGGAAGCACTGCAGTCAACTTTGTCTACTAGGCCTATCGGCAGCTTGTCTTGTGACTGCGTAGCTACCCCGGTAAGTGTCTTTACTGAGTTGTCTAAATAGGCGCTACCGATAGCCAACCGTTCAGAGATCACCTTAGCCGTGATAAGACTGAATGCCTATTAGAGTCCTGTAACGTCCCTCAGTAATGGTATAGCGCCTGGGCTATCGTTGTGTAAGTAGTAGAGTTTTATCCAGACAAATTTCCGTTTATCCACGACCCTCAGATAGCTATTCTGGGGGACCCCCATACCTCCCATAGGGATTATAGGCACCTAGAGTACCCTCGGAAGGCCATCTGATGTCAATACTAACAACTTGCCCGGGTCGGCCGTCGCCCACCCCTATATATATCCTGGGGACAGCATCTGGTCGGAAGGACGGCAGTGAGGTATATGGGGTTACGCTGCCACCTTCGATTTCTCAGTTTTGTTAGGCTTTTACCAACTGTCACCCTTTCCCACCCTTCGCAAGGGGCGAAGTTAGGAGCCGCAAGGGGGTGTTGGATGCGCCAAAATCACTCCAACCACCCTGGGGTACTTGTAGTAGGATTTCGTGTTTCGCGTAACGTTAGGGGAGCGTAACTTGAGATCCACGATTTCACACGCGATCCCCAATGTAGGATAACTGGGCCCTCACACGGTGCAAATCGCTGCGGAAGTCTGTGTAACGCCCCTTTGCGTCACTAGAAGGTTCTGCGTAACTGACCTATGTGTTACACGCAATTCCACGAGCTAGAAACACCTGGTTACACGAATGTAGCACACCCGGCGGTGTCTAAACTGCTTACTTTGTTTTCCTAGGGCCTCCCAGTTACCCTGCCTAAGTGGTTACCCGGCCTAACTGAGGAGATGGGTTACCCTATCTAAAGGGTTACCCTGCCTAACCATGCTTCCAGGTTACCCTACATTGAGGGTTACCCTGCCTGACTGTAGCTCTGGGTTACCCTGTCTAGCGGGGTTACCCTACCTAAGTGTGCACCAAGGTTACCCGGCCTTGCTGGGTTACCCTATCTAACTAGGTACCTAAGTACCCTTTCTTCATGAAAGGTACTCATGGTTGCTATGTCACTTTGCAAGTGTCTGGTACCGTTCCTGTCCACGTCCTAGTAGGACCACTGGATGGGCTGAGGTTCGGTAAGCTATACCAACTGATCTAGGGGTCGTTACACCTCCTCAGGGCGGTACTTCAGCGGCCTGCTTAATGCAGCAGGTTTGCACACTCTCTTTCCTGGCATATAAACTATTTTGAAGTTATAGTTTGCCAGTTTTTGTACCCAACGTATCTGCCTTGGATACCAAACTTTAGTGGTTAGGAAGTTTTGCAAATTCTGGTAGTTGGTATATACGGTAACTGGGTTCTCTGTACTCACGAGGGACTGCTTCCATTCTTTGTATGCTTCTAGTATAGCAAGCAATTCTTTGTCATAGATTTCATAATTCCTTTCAGCAGGGCTAAGCTTTCTGGAGTGAAAGGCGACAGGATGGAGCTTTTTGATCTTGAATTGGGATAGCAGGCAACATAGTGCAAAGTCGCTAGCATCGGTTTCGACATTAGTTTCTTGTTCTGGGTGAAAATTTCCCAGAATAGGAGTAGTTGTGGACCTGTGTTTTAGTTCCTCGAATGCTTCCACTTTTTCTAGTCCTCAGTTAAATCTCCTAGGGTCTCCATTTCAACATTTCCTTTATTGGCTTGCAGATTTTGAAAAATCCAATATGTAACATCAGTAAAAATTGGTAAAGCTAATGAATATTTGCAACTCCTTAACTGACGGATTTGGTTTCCACTCCTTGATGGACTCGACTGTTCATTAGCTCCAGGTAACCCTATTTGCCGCCACGATATATCCAAGCAATTCCGCGCTATTCGTACTCAAAACCGACTAGGTTATTGATACCGCTAATTCTTATTCTTCAATCTTAGCTAAAACCTGTTTTACCAATAGAACGTGTTCCTGTTCAGGTTGTGAATAGATTGGGATACCGTCCAGCTATATCACGATACCGTGGTCCAGGAATTCCTACAGGATTTTATTCTTCATTGCCTGCAATGTGGCAGGTGCGTTTACCAGCCTGAATGGCATTACTTTGTATTCAAAGTGCCCATACCATGTGCGAAAGGCTGTTTTCCACTCATCTCCCTCCTTGACCCTTAGTAGGTGGTATCGATCCTTGAGACCAACTTTCTAAATATAGTTGCCCCAGGGACTCTATCCCGGAGTTCGCTCATTAGCGGCAATGGGTATTTGTTGGCTAGTGTCAGTTTGTTTAATTGTCGATAGTCCTCATATTCCCTCATTGACCTTTCTGGTTTAGGCATATATAAAATAGGAGCCCGTGCGGGTGACTTTCTTTCATAAATCTTTCTTTAATCTTGCATTTTCTGTAAGTATGTGCTTAGCAAGACAAGTTGATGTGCTTACAGCGGGTATATTGTTCCCCAAGCGGGTACCGCGCCAGGGACCAAGTTAATCGCATAGTTAAAAGTCCTTCTGCTAGCCTGCATTTCCTTAGTTCGGGTAAGAATACCTTTTTACATTTACGGTATATCCTCACGTTTTCCAAAGGCTTGATACTATAAGGATTGGCCCGCTCATTTTCCCAACTGATTTCGCCTACGAATCATGGCCTACCCACTGATCCCTTTTCAAATTATCTTTCTAAGTCCTTCTCCTAGACTTGGCTTTGACACTTGTTATGATTGAAGACCCATCTTTGTGGGTGTTCAATGTTTGTGATAGGGTGTTCATTATGCCACCAGCCAAATGGGATGATCAAATAATATCTTTCCGCTGGGGGTATATTACAAGTTATGTGTGATCGGTCTGCATTTGTCCTAATTTCTTATAGAATTGGGTAAGTGTAATGTTTTCCGGCCACTGCTGTTGGGGTCCCTTGGAAGGAAAGGATGTTTTGTGTGCAACAGTGTATTTTGTAAGGGATCTGATACTAGTTTAATAGATTTTTATTGATTAGGAAAATATTAGATCCTGAATCTAATGGCGCATATGCATTGATTCTTAAGCCATTTGCTTCAATAGTTACACTGCCTTCAGGGAAGGTATAATATTCTGGCATAGTTGCCGGGTTCTTTATTTTCTAATTTAGGCGCGAAGGGGCTTGTGTGGGTCATTTTTGTAACATGTTCATATAGGTTTATAACTATAACTGAAGGTGTTTGTTACCATGCCCGCACGGTTTTGGCTATGAAAGTCTTATTGAAATTCTTCAATTCATTTCATATATATATTTCCTATGTTAATATTGTTTATGTCTCTGCTTGGTTATTTCTTGTTTACTCAAGGAAAACTACGGATATTACTACAGCTAGGGTATATCATATTCTCAGTTATATTTCATTATTATGTTTGAGAATTAATGCGTATATTTCTTATGTTAGGTGCGGGATATCTCTGTTGTCTTTCCATCTCTAGTGACCTTTTACCGGTCCTGTATCATGTGTTATCTTCGCGTTTATTTCGCACACTCCACTTCAGATTACGCATATTTTATAGGGATTTCCTTGGTAGTTTTTCAGGGTCAAACATGTTCGCACTTATGTTTCTTACAATGTTTTCCCTATTTTGTTACTGAGTACAAGGAGGACACGTACCTGTATAAATAGCTGGTTGCCGCCTACTTTGTTTGAGTTAATTTAGGACAAGAACTACTACCAATCTACCTTTATACTACAATACTCCTCACACAAGCGAGCACATAGTGTACTCTAAATAATGTGTTGTATTTTCGAACTCATGCTATAAGATTGTTCTAAAATACATAATTTAAACAGGTTATGAGCCCGGTACATCCATGCCTATACGACTTACACTTACACGCTATCATATTTGACCACGAAACATCCTTCGAAACGAAACACGAAACAAAACGTTCTTGTCGAAACGAAACATTCTTTGTAAATCGATACTAAAAAGTCTTGGCGCTCCTCGCTAAACTGCGAGTTTTCCTCCCTCAGTAAATACGAGTTCTTATGGAAAGTGCAATTTTCTAGCTGCAACCACTCGCAAGTGTAAAGCAAAGTACCGGTACTTAGCAAACAAAGTCACCTTGCCTTTAGCGTGCAAAAATGGCCATGGCAGAAACCATTGCAAACGTAGTTGGGCACCCAGTTACAAATTGAGCTCGATCCCAAAGCTCACTGGCCCTGATAACTAACGGACCTGGCGAGATATCTTGGAATATGTCCTTACTTTATATAATTGCAGGGACATAGTAACGGAAAAGGAAACTCTACCCGAGTAAGTAGAGGACAAGGATGGAAATAATAACTCTAAGAGATTAGTTGAATTCCGCGATCGTTACCAATGGGCTTCAGCCTACTTCCTTGAAACGATTGACCCCCTATGAGTTATTTTGTTGGCCACCCACAAAACACCCCCCGCTATCTGTAAACCGTTAGAAGATAAATTTGCTTGAGAAAACAACACCTCCTTCTTCGAACAACTCAATGCTGTCCTCGTTACCAAGTACGATACCTCTGCACCTATTGCAGACTATAACAACAAGTACGATACCCTCTGGAATCGAATGCAACACGGTTGCTCCTCCTCCTCTGGTGACTACCGATATGCTCAACCATTTGTATTCAAAATGGTATTCGAGTCACCCGAAGCCAAAGCAGCAGTTCTTCTCCGCTCCCTTCCGGCGTCGATGAGTAACTTTGTCGACAACCTCCAAACCAAGGAGGTCCTTACCTACAACGATGTCTAAAACAAGTTGTTGGACATGAGACCCTCGGTTAGCCCTGAGGATGACAAAGCGTATAAAAGTGCTGATATCAAAGGAAAAGGGAGAGAACATCCACGAAGACCTGCAGCCACATCCAAGGAATGTACCTACTGCCAAAAGCATTACCCCACTGCTCGCGCTGAGGGACAAACCAGGAATGAGTGTAATAAACTCAAGGGCGACAACTAAAAGAAGAAGGAAAAGAAAGCTTTTAGTTCAGCAAAGATCGGCAAACAAGAAATATCTGAACCGGTCAGTACATTCACATCCATCCTCTCTACGCAAAAGACTCCGCTCCCAGAAAACTGGGTAATCGATACAGGCGCAAGCTCACACATGACAAGCAACCTAGACCTTCTTATAAACTTCGAACCAAGTACAGGGACTGTTAAGTTAGGCGATGATTCAGTAAAAGAATCATGTGGCCGAGGAACTGTCTAGCTCATAGCCAAAACTTCAAACGGTCATGTAGCCCCAGTATTCCTAAAACATGTTCTCACGGTTCCGAAGTTAGGTCATAGTAACTTGTTGTCATGGCGCGCTATTGTTTCTTTGGGGAATAGTTTTTCGTTACGTAGTAAAGGGGCGGATATGTTTGTATACAGGGAGAATAATAGTGAAGTGATATGGGGAAAGCTTGACGGTCAAGATTATGTTGTGCAAGAAGAGAAAAAATGGGGTACAAGATGACTTACCAACAGTGGCATGAAGCCTTCGGACATCCTTCATCATCCTACCTCTAAGTACCAACTACTCAGACAATCCAACTATATCCTTAGTTCCGAAAGACTGGCAGTGTGAAACCTGCATTACCTCCAAATCAACTAAATGCAAACCTGAATCTACAGACAAAAGATGTGCAAATCGCTATGATATAATCCACTCTGATCTTAGGGGAAAATTCTCTATCCCTTCCCTCAGAAACTCCTGGTACTATGTCACCTTTATTGATGATTGTACATGGTACACCTGGATTTACCCTCTCAAAGGAAAATCCGATACCGTTAAAGTATTCAACCAATTCATCAAAGAAAAACACACCCCGGACAATGCTACTATTAAGCAATTCAGGACAGATAATGGAGGAGAATATGTCTACAAAGATATGACAACCATATTTGAAAAACTGGGTATCATACATGACAATATACCTCCCAACTCTCATGAATCTAATGGCGTTGCCAAACGGTGCAATAAAACCATTATCACATCTACACGCTCTATGTAATCAGGTCTTACAACGCGTTTATGGGCCATAGCAGTTACAACAGCCGTATACCTCCGTAACATCCTCCCTAATCGATTCATAGGAAAACTAACGCCCTTTGAATCTCTCTACAACAAGAAGACGTTATTAAACCACCTACCCCCCTACGGGTCCAAATGCTTTGTCCATATACCTGAGGAGACCAGAAAATCAGGAACAAAGTTACAGCCCCGGGCTATGGAAAGATACCTAGTTGGATATACTTCCTCCAGCAAAATATACCACATATACATACCATCATTGCACAAGATCTCACAAACGCGTCAGCTCGACTGGACAATCAAGACTATACTACCTCTTGATCCCAAGGAACCTGCACCCTCATCAGAGACCTTTGCAACACTCTACCCACCTTCCTACCAAAGAGCACCGGCTCCTGATAAAACTCTACCATAGGAAGCAAATGACAAACCAACCATTGAAATACATCCACCTCCAGCGCCTGAACATCAAGAAGATTATGACCGTCCCCAAACGCCGGAACAAACACCGGAACCTCTTGTACAGGAACTACAACCGGAAAATCCTGCTGAGATACGGACCACATCTGGCAGAACCGTTCACCGACCACAATACCTTCCCAGAAATGTCACTGTACTATCTGGCGAGGATCCTAAAACCTACACCCAAGCAGTGAACAGCTCGTTAAAGGAACAATGGACCCACGCAATGGACGAGGAAATAAAGGCACTTGAGAAAAGTGGTACTTTCAATGAAGTAGATAAATATACAGGACGCAAGATTATTGACAGTAAATGGGTTTTTAAGACTAAGCGAAATGCTGGTGGTACATTAGAAAGGTACTGTTCAATGGCAGTTGCCAAAGGATTCTCACAAGTACTGGGTTTTGACTTTAAGATACTTGTACTCCGGTCATCTGATAGGAATCACTCCGCTTCCTCCTTGCAATTTGTGCTAAAAACCAATGGCAACCACGGCAATTCGATGTCAAATCTGCATTCCTTTATGGTGAGTTGAAAGAAGAAGTCTACATGCGACCGTTACCAGGGTTCGGTAATGGAGACAAAGTATGGCGACTTAACCAATGTCTCTATGGACTTAAGCAATCTGCGAACGAATAGTACGCTCTCCTCACTATATACTAAAGATCCTAAGGTTTTGCGTCATCCGGACTTGACCCATGCATGTTTGATCATGGTAAACACGACATATACCTATCGGTTTACATTGATTACATTACTATGTACTCGGCCAACACTCCCGTAGCTACTTCTCTCATAGAAGACCTGAAAACGGCAGTTGAGATCACAGACTTAGGGGAAGCTACATTCCTACTTGGCCTACACATCACCTATACAATAGACGGGAAACATCTTACCCAGCAACGATACATCAAGTCAGTCCTCGAGCGATATGGTATGGAGAACTCACAGCCAGTCTCTACCCCCTTACCTCAAGGCATTCAACTATGGAAAGTGACAGTGGATAAACAGATACCGGACATGTCAATATACCAATCGATAATAGGATCACTATTTACCTGACTACTGGTACCAGACCCGATCTACTGTATACAATATCCTTTCTCTCACAATTTTCTTCCTGCACGACCAAAATTCACCTAAAGGCCGCTAAACATGTCATTCAGTACATTCACGTTACAAAAGACATTGGACTCTTCTACCCTTGTACAACTACAAACGCTATGAACACTTATGTGGATGCGGACTTTGCAGCTTGTCTCGATACCAGCCGCTCGTTCTCTGGGTATTTTATTCTCTTTCACAATGCATGTAGATCCTGGCTGTCCAAGAAGCAAGCCTCAGTTGCAATATCTACTACGGAAGCGGAATATGTAGCTATGTCCCCAGCAGCAAGGCAAATCCAATGGTACATCAAAGGTCTCAGTGACATCCGGCTAACAACACCGATCGCTTTACATGCCGACAATCCCGGGTCAAATTTTCTGGCAACCAACCAGCAACTTAATGACCGAACAAAACATATCGATATCGATTTCACAAAATACGAGACGAGATCGATAACGCTTCTTTCATACTCCAGAAGGTTACGTCATCAGAAAACCTTGCCGATATTTGTACCAAGGTACTTGCGAAACCGGCACAAGAACAGATGATGAGATTATTGGGCTTTAGTTAATGAGGGGAAGTGTTGAAAATCTTCAATTCGTTACATATGTATATTAACTATAGTAATATTGTTTATATCTCTGCTTGGTTATTTCTTGTTTACTCTGGGAAACTACGGACATTACTACAGCTAGGGTATATCATATTCTCGGTTATATTTCATGATAATGTTTGATAATTAATGCGTATATTTCTTATATTATGTGCGGGATTTCTCCGTTATCTTTCCATGTATAGTGACCTTTTACCAGTCATGTATTATGTGTGTTCTACGCGTTTATTTCGCGCACACCACTTTCGATTACGCATATTTTATTGGGATTTCCTTGGTAGTTTTTAATGGTCAAACATGTTCGCACTTATGTTACTTACAATGTTTTCACTATTTTGTTACTGAGTACAAGGTGGACACGCACTGTATAAATAGCTTGTTGCCGCCTTCTTTGTTTCAGTTAATTAAGGACAAGAACTACTACCAATCTACCTTTATACTAGAATACTCCTCACACAAGCGTTGAGATAGTATACTCTTAATACTGGGTTGTATTTTCGTACTCTTGCGATAAGATTGTGCCAATACACATCATTCAAACAAGTCTCCACAGACAAACTAAAAAAAAAGCCTTCGCTTGGTGTACAGGGCCGCCCACTACTAGCAGTCGTTACGCCTATCCGAACGGTTCCCATACACCGGCCATTTGCCCTGGCACCTGCCTTTGCCCAACTGGAGCCACACTCATCTCATTATGTAATCTTCAGCCTCCTTGTGCTTAGGCGATTGTCACACCTCGCCTCAATACCCACAAGTGTCTTTCATGCCTCACCCATCCACAAGCCGGAGTCCAGGTTCGGGACAGAGTTACCATGCTCCATTTAGCCTGTGATCTAGGTAGCAGTAGTTTCTAATTCTCTTTCAACTACATTTTTCTTGGTATTCGAAATCCTGTTACGTTTATCCAATTATTCGATTGTCCAGCCGACATATGATAAATATTTATTCCTTGAATGCTTCTCACAATCTATGGTAATCTTGTTTCCCACTGACATACTTAAGAGGTCCCTTGCTTGCGCCTGCCTGGCCACTCTTCCCAGTAGTATTGAGAGGAAATTAGGGCTTTAAAAGGACTCAGGTGTAATTAACCTTTTTCCTTACTAAGTTCCCAGGTACACGAAATATTGCTCCCGGCTTTGTTCTTTTTGAATTTAAGCTTCCGGGAATTAGTCCCGGACTACCACGAGCCACTATCCAACTTTATTGCTTCTTGCTCGCCTATGATTCTTAGGTCTGCATTACTCCCATCAGTCTGGACTGCTTTTCATAACTCTCACTTTGATTTTGAGATTCCCACAGAGAAACGCGGAATACCTACCTGTAGGGCCTTGCAGATGTTGAGCCCCCTTCTTGATTTCAATTTCTGTAATGGGTCCATAACCGAGTGCCCGGTCGCCATCACTGCTGGTGCCTGAAACTTTCTTAATTTTCGTCCATGTCATCCATCTCCCAAATCCGGCGATGGTTGACTTGGTGTACCCTCCGTGAGTGTTGTATCTGCCCCTTAGATGTATTGGGAGCAGGGTGTCATTTATGGGGTTTTAGGGTTCCCACTTCATTGTCCCATAATGGATACTTGTGACTGTTTCCGTATGAGTTTCCAAGTATGATTTGCCAATGTGCATCGTGTGCATTAGTTGGCTTTTTTTCCTTTCCTCAATTTAGTCTTAGGGATTCCTCAATGTGCCTCAATGCAATTTGTGTGCTCAACCTTTTGATCTGCAGGGGTGTTTTTCCCTTTTTCTGCTTGTTTCTTCTTTTTGTATGCCTCTTTTTCAGCCGCTGTATATGTTTTCTGCTTCTTATTTCCAGCAGGCGTATTACTGAGTTTGCGGTACTCATCTTGTTTCCGGTTTTTGGGTCTTCCCTTTCCATTGATTATTTTTGCTAAATAGACCTTCTTGTTCTTTGAACGATTCCTCAGCTTTGGTAACCCAGCGAACTGCCTTGATCCATTCGATATCCAGATCATGATGTTTATGTAATAGCATTCACATGGCTTCATTAAGTAGTTGCCGCTGAATCATTGTTCTCCAGGTAATATCGGATACTTCAGCCTCAATGTTATCGTTCTCCATGGTAGCGAGGTATTTCTTTATATCTCCTGTTTACCGAACCTTTTGCATCTCCGTTAAGGCTTTTTGTGCCTTATAAAGTACCGAGAATCGTTCTGTAACTTGCGCACGGAAAGTAAACCAAAAATTATTGCCCTCATATTTGGGGAAGCTGAGGTCTGCTGTAACAGGGGCACCCTATAGGAAGATGGATCCTAAGGTTGCGACCGCACCAAAAGACTCAACGCAAAGTTCACAGAAGGTAAAGATAAAATAATTGAATCAAATGATAAAACTTAATATCGTTAAGCCAGAGCTTCACTCAATTCAAGTTTTTCAGGAGAGGATAGTTGGTTATCAGAGTAGAGTGCCGTTCGCGTTTACTTAAGTAGAATTATA
>QFET01006498.1:13753-63422 GCA_003316355.1 Tuber calosporum | reverse complement strand
CCTATCGGCAGCTTTTCTTGTGACTACGTAGCTCCCCCGGTAAGTGTCTTTACTGAGTTATCTAAATAGGCGCTACCTATAGCCAACCGTTCAGAGATCACCTTAGCCGTGATAAGATTGAATGCCTCTTAGAGTCCTGTAACGTCCCTCAGTAATGGTATAGCGCTAGGGCTATCGTTGTGTCAGTTGTAGAGTTTTATCCGGACAAACTTCCGTTTATCCCCAACCCTCAGATAGCTATTCCGGGGGACCCCCATAAATCCCATAGCGATTATAGGGACCTAGATTACCCTCAGAAGGCCATCTGATGTCAATACTAACAACTTGCCCGGTTCGGCCGTCGCTCACCCCTATATATATATCCTGCGGACAGCATCTGGTCGGTAGGACGGCAGTGACGTATACGGGGTTACGCTGCCACCTTCGATTTCTCAGTTTTGTTATGCTTTTACCAACTTTCACCCTTTCCCACCGGTCGCAAGGGGCGAACGTGGGAGCCGCAAGGGGGTGTTGGATGCGCCAAAATTACTCCAGCCACCCTGGGTACTTGTAGTAGGATTTCGCGTTTCGCGTAACGTTAGGGGAGGGTAACTTGAGATCCACGATTTCACCCACGATTCCTAAGGTAGGGTAACTGGGCCCTCTCACGGTGCAAATCGCTGTGGAAGTCTGTGTAACGCCCCTTTGCGTAACCAGAATGTTCCGCGTAACTGACATATGTGTTATACGCGATTCCACGAGCTAGAAAGACCTGGTTACACGAATGTAGCACACCCGGCGGCGTCTACACTGCTTACAATGTTTTCCTAGGGCCTCCCAGTTACCCTGCCTAAGTGGTTACCTGGCCTAACTGAGGAGATGGGTTACCCTATCTAAAGGGTTACCCTGCCTAACCATGCTTCCGGGTTACCCTACATTGAGGGTTACCCTGCCTGACTGTAGCTCTGGGTTACCCTGTCTAGCGGGGTTACCGTACCTAAGTGTGCACCAAGGTTACCCGGCCTTGCTGGGTTACCCTATCAAACTAAGTACCTAAGTACCCTTTCTTCATGAAAGGTACTCATGGTTGCTATGTCACTTTGCAGGTGTCTGGTACCGTTCCTGTCCACGTCCTAGTACAACCACTGGATGGGCTGAGGTTCAGTAAGCTATACCAACTGATCTAGGGGTCATTATATCTGCGGTCATCTTTTTACGGTAAGTAATCGCAAAGGGCGCTACCTCGGTTACTTCCATTCTCCCTAACGGAGAGTTGATGGGTTCCTCATCATCTTCCCACTACAATGGGTTTCTCTCAACGTGCTCTTTAAAATTTAGTAACTATACTGTTAATTCTTGAGTAGGTTTGTTCTCAAATTTGAATAGGGAATCCGCCTACTGCCTATTCGTTCGTGATAATACTTGACCTAGTCAGTCGACTCAGGCTTCTGCTTCTGATTCGAATTTTTGACCTAGTCAAGGGTGACAAGAAGGTTCACCGCCTCTTCACGAGGGACCGCCCTCATCTTCAGAGCCCGCATCTTCGCCTCTGGTGTTAGGAGCATTTGCTGGTGGTGGCCGTGTTGGACCTTTTCCCCCATTTCCATATCCATCTCCCCTGTTTTCTTCCTTTCCCTTATATACTCCTTTTCCCTTGTCTCTGGCAGTGATAAAGCGAAATTCTTCCCTTCCATCAGCCATGGTTCCTTTTTTCTAATCCAGGATTATCAACTGGCTGTGGTGCAACTGTTTCCCACACACAAGGTGGGTTTCTTGCAATCTGTAGTTACACCACAGTCTCATTCATTCCTGTCAACATTCAGTTTTCCTGGTCAGATGCAGCAGTCTGTCGGACGACATAGAACACCCTTTCTGACCGCGCTTATTTGAGGCGCTGTGGAAGTTCACGTAACTCCTCTCTGGTCTACTCATGTTCTTTTTGTGCGGACACTTGTTTTTGTAGGAGTTCGACTTTTTCCCTAGCCAAAGCCTGTTTTAGCTGGTTGTCTCAATCCAGCGACTCTTGTCCTGTTGCCCTAATGTTAGCATGAAGTTGGGTATTATCGTATCATGGTGTGTAGCCCGGCCTTTCTGCCCTTGCAACTTTGATTCTAACCTTTTGGTGGTTGTATCTTGAAGTGCGGCAGTTTCTGTTGCCAACATTTCAAGTCCCGAATTTATTTGTTTTAACTCTTCACCAATTATTTATTCCTCTCAGGTTATCTGTTGGGCATGGTGCTGGAGTTGGTTTGACTGATCATGAGCTTGACTAGGTAGTTCATGGTAGGCCAGATATTGCATATCAAACGATTCTAGAAGGGAACAGTCGAAGTAGCCCATTACCTGGGCAATGTATTCTGCTAATCTTTCCATAGCTGGATTTCTGACGTCGGGGGAATGGGGAGTGATTTATTGAGTTCCTGGGGGTGACTTTCTGACCCCACTTGGCAGTGAGAGGTGGTGGAGGGCTAAAGGTTACCTGGAGTGGCCAGGTGCATAGTGGCTGACGACCAGGGAGACTTCTTCTATATCGAATATAGCTCTATCCGTATCGAGAGTTAAATGTTGTAGCACCTCGTTTATTGGGACTAGGGATGTTTTCCTAGTCTGCAAAAAGATGGGGTGAAGGAGGGGGAGGTAAGGCTGAAAGAACTGGAGGTTCCTTCATCTTCAGGATCCTACTCTTAGAACGCTTTCTACAGGAAGCTGTGACTGTACAAGTGTTCGTAGATTTCTTAGAAATCTGATTCAGTAGGGATGAGCAAGGGATGAGTGAACCATCAGGTTTCCAGAGGTATATAGAATTGAATCTCGGGGAGGGAGTTTTCAAGTATTTCTTCGAAAGGGGAGTTGTATTTTTTTGGGACGTGGTTCGAGCAGAAGCACGTTGAGGATGGTGGAATCAGCTATGAGCTTGTGTGATTCCCGAGGTATGACTTGGAGGTGTTCAACAATCATGTAAAGAGTCTTGGTAACAAGGAGAAATGTCAAGATACTGTTAGATGTAGCCAATTCTAAGGACACGCGAATTGTACTAGGCCTAAATCTTAATTGCGTAAAGGGAGACTTGTTTAGAAAGGCTTGTTTGATTGAGTAGTAAAGATCTTTCAAGTAAAACATATGATATTGGTAAGATCTCTTCTCCGTTGCTTGATGATGGCTAAAGGTCAGGAGGCACTCCGATATTTATATCCCTTATCTGAGTCATCATGGACTACATCTAGCTTTCATACTAACTAAGTACCCCGCCGTGTTTCTCCATCTTTCTACATTAGTGGGAATACCATTTGACCTTTTTTAAGATTCTCTTCCCCTCGCTGCTAATGGTGCAGGCGGAGCTCCTCTTCCTCCGAAATGGTTGCACACTTTTTAGTAGGAGATGCCTGACCTCCTTTCTGCTGTTCAGACTTAACCCGTCCAGTTTGTAACGTACCAGTAGTCTCTTAGAACACCAAAAGGCCAGCTTGGTTGTTGACCCTATCTGCTCTGGTGCAATAGAACCAGCTCTGCAGTTGGCATTCAGCATGACTTGTATTCACGATCAGTCCAATACCTTCTCGTCAGCACTACCTCCCCTTATCAACTTGATCTGATTGGCTTAACCATACTGCCATAATATAGGGGCATCAGCATATCCTCACTTAGTAGTGGAGTGGCATACTTCCTGCTCTGACTCTTTCATGTCGGGATTACCCGAATCCATATTTTTGTCTTCCAACTTAAAACAGGTTTAACTCCGCGAGTTCTTAATGGAATATCTAGGTTCCCGCATGGGAGGCTTAGCCAGAGAGCACCTCCTATATACCCATCGAACACCAACTGGCAGTACCGATGGCAGTGACATATACAGTATTACAAGAGGTGATTCAAAGACTCAATTTTGTATGTGAACGAGGAATTGTGCAAGGTGCCAGTCTTGTGGCAGGGTGCGAACTCCGGGCCCCCAGGGCTATGATATCCATTTTCGCGCATTTTTCGTATGAATGCGGTACTGGATTCACGTATCATTTACCCTTGTGCCTAACAATACACTAGAGGAATTCAAAATCCCTGACAAATTACAACAGCTGATACAGATTGGAATTGCTATTGGTTTAGCATTGGGAACATATGCGCACTTAGCACAGATAAGTGGAATGGTAACCAAATATGGGTTCATTATTGAAGGCGTAGTAATTGACGGTGATTATACTTGGGAAGCCAAGGTTATGAAAATGAATAATGGAAATCAATATTGCCTGCTCCGCAAAAGGGAATAAATATCACATATAATCATTGAGAATATTCACACAGCTGATATGATGGAAGTTGATTGCCTTGCAGACACTGGAAGAGGCAAATGTGGATTTGGAAGTACGCACATATCAACAAGATGATCAACTGCAATAGAGACCCAGGTAGTGGTCGCATACTTACAAGTGGACCAGCTTGAAAATGAGATTCTTGATGAAATAGACTATCAAGCAAGAGAAGACAAAGGGATACTCCTGATGTCTAATGCAATAATGTTCAAGGTCGATATTAGGAAATATGCCTAGACATTATTAAGAACTATTGAAGAAGTAGTACAGAATGATCAAGACTGACAGGAATGCAAGCAGGAATTACAAATATAAACAAACAAGGGCAAACAACAGAAAGTTACTGGATAGTAACAGACAGAGTCATCTACTATAAGAATTGCTTAAACATTCAAGGAAACGAACAGCTGCATAAAACTATAGCCAACGGTTGCCATGACTCTAAGGTAGCCAAACACTTAGGAGAGGAAAAGACTCTGGAAATAGTTACGAGGGACCTTTAGAGGAAAGGACTAACAGGTTAGATCAAGGACTACATACAGTCATATGATGAATGTCAACATCATAAATCCCCTCGACATGCGCAGTATGGTCTGCTGCAGTCCCTAGAAGGTACGTTCACTACTAGGTCATGCAAATCGACCTACTTCATCACACAACTACCATAGTCACAAAGAATAATACAAATTATGGTAGTCATGGATCAGTTTACAAAGATGGCTCACTTCATTGGTTGGGAAAATAATACAACCGCTAAGGATGTTGCAAACATATTCTTAAAGGTAATCTGGAAGCTACATTAACTTCCAGCCGAAATTATTTCCAACCTGTATGCAAAGTTCAGCTGAGAATTCTGGGAATCCCTATGCTAAAGCTTGTGAATAAAATGAAACATGTCAACTGCGTACCACCTACAAACTCATGCACAAACCGAGAGGACCAACGAAGTGTTGCCAGGCTACCTCATGAATTTTGTGTATTATGATCAAATGGATTGGTATGTGTTATTAACACTGGCTGAGCACGCTTACAATAACTCAGTAACAAACATTCATAGCATGTCACCATTTTACGCCAACTATGGGTTCCATCCACAAACAGAATAGATGAATGAATGCGAAGTCCAAAATCCAGGCACCCAGTTATACCCGCACTGGATGCAAACAATACATCTAAAGGCTAGAGAAGCATTAAAAGAAACAAGGGAAAATATGAGCAAATATTATGACCGGAAGGCGAAGCAGCAACCTGATATCAAAAGCGGGGTCCAGGTCATTCTAAATGCCAGAAACATCGGCCCTAAATGACCTTAGCAGAAATCTAGTCCAAACCTCTATGGCCCGTTTAAGGTATTGGAAAAAATGTGAGAACGTACCTACACTCTAAAAATATCTCAGACATGGAAGATCCATCAAATATTTCATCTATCCATGTTGGAACCCTATCAGACATACGACCAACCAGCATGGGAACAACTACACAGCCAGGAAGAGGAAATCGATTCCAATCTTGAATTAGATAGTGAAAGAATGGTAAAGAGTGAAATAAGAGCTTATAACGGGCGGATATGAGGAAGTAACAGTCAAATACTGGAGTTATGCTACTTGATGAAGAGGACAGGGTGTTCCGAGGATGAAAACACCTGTGAGCCACATGAGCATTTGGAACAGGCGCAAGAATTGGGGAAGGTATTTCATAGGGAGAACCTGGATATGCCAAAGCGGGCTTAAGTTTAATGACAAGGAAAAGTTGTTCGTAGCGTGGTCAAGTAAATGCGTTAGGTTTTTTACACATCCAACTTGAGTTCAAAAAAAGTAGATCTGTATTAGTGTTATTTAGTTTCAAAGTTTATTTTGATGGATATCATAGGAGAGGGTAACCTTTGGGAAAGGCAATTCGAGACGACTGCTTGGACAAGGGAGCTCATATTGGACACCTCCATACCAGGTACTAGAAAGGAGCACTGAATTCATACGAAAATTAGGCTGGAATACTACTAATACCCCGCCGCCCCAATTGTTGGGCCCGCACGTCACCTGCGGCGCCTACGTTAAAAACTGTCCACACACTAAAAAACCGAGAATTAACACAAGTCCTGGAACATCATATACATAGTTGTCTGTCCAACCTGATGCTGTAGACCAGGTATATGAAGAGGAGACTTGGACGGCTCAATGCAACTTGAATCAAGGGCATAGGATCCGTCTCCGCTGAGTTATGGACCATTGCATATAGCCTTCACTGAAATTGTCGAAAGTGATGGGACGCTCTGTGCAAAAATGAAAATATAAGAGTGGGCTCCAGGAGAAACATGAGACCCAACTCAGACCGTGAAAATATGCCTATCTTGGTTTAAGGACCTATCGGAAAAGGTTGCTAAGTACAGGCATTGCAATATGATATGGTATTGGACCCATCATAAGTCTTAAGTCATTCAGAAAGCCCTCTGCAAGACACCAAGAAAGCCGCCTGTATCCACATAGGTCACCAGCCAAGCTGGCCACTGGGAGTTCTAAGAAACTATTAGTAAATTCCGCGATACATTATCGAAATTTAATGCCAGGACGAGGAACGACATCTCCTACTGATAAATGGTTTACACCATCAGGTAATAAAAGTAGCTCTGAAGTGTCGATAAGGTGTGGGGCTAAAAATATTGTTTGGGTCAAATGGTTCTGGCACTTAGGATTGACTGACGGAAACGGTAGGGAGCGTATTAAAATATTAAAATAGAAGTAGTCCGTGAGCACTCCGACGCAGAATTAAATATTGCAGTTCCTCCCAAGCTTTATCCACCATTAAGTAAAGGAGAATATATCTTATCAATATTATATATTTTATGCAAAGTCTTTACCTACGAGCCTTCTTGGACACTCTCAGTTTATGAAGAAAGATTTAAGCCTAGTGAGATTTGCTAGCCCTTAGAATCTACTACCCTTAACAGTGAGATTAGTGGTACTAGACTCTCCTCCTTGAGTTTAATATGCAGAATACGTAAAGAAAAGCTAGAAGAGAGTAAAATTCGTTTATCTAGTTCCACTTTAGTAATTATAGTTCTATCCTGTTTATAATCCTTATAAGATCTTGTCGCTACAGGATCTCCATAATCTGTTTCATTTTGTTTAAGATACTTTCCAAATGATCGCTTGTCTCTTTAGACCAGCATCTATTGGCAGGTTGCCCTGTGTACTTATGCATTAGAGGGTAGAATGATTTTCCCAATTTCAACTTCCCTAATAATGCATGTACTTGATACTTTCCTATTATCCAGTACCAGCAGAAAACGGAACAACACTCTTGACCAAGAGTGGGAACACATATTCGTTTTTCCCCTCATACACCTGCTTGGATCGTGCTCACCTTGTTCCATCTCCAGAAATGATCTCTTTTTGTATATCCGGGTTCCATCTAGCTTTGCAAATGCCTTTCCACTTGCCATAAGACAACTTACCCATAGTTTATACTGTTTGATTTCCAATGCACAATTGGTATTCATCCAGGTAAACGATTGCTCATAAGAAGCCTGCTTAGAACATTCTCTCTTGTAGGAACAACTCTTGTCACTATCTGAAACATGGACTATGTACTTGTCCAAATGCTTTGAAGCATATCTCTTAATATGATCTTTAATCCTTATCACATTGGAAATATAACTTTTAGAACATATATCTCAACAGTAGTTTGCAAAAATCTATACAACTAGGATAATATATATTTTTTTATATCTAATATTTAACTTCAAACTATAATACACATACCATCCATACTTTCTATCTCATTATCCTATGAGATATAGTCAACTTCGCTATCATTGACCCTTGTATATTCTTCGCTTGATTGATAGATGCAGCTAGTATCTGACTCCTTTGATGATAGTAGTAATTCTGACATTGTTGCAGTTATCTAGAAAGATTCCCAGATATCAGGTATCATTCTCTATATATCAGAATTGTAATAGTCTTGCATAACGTGAATCTTCTATATGTATAATAATATGGAATTTACTAAGACAAATACCTTATCAGAGTTAAGATAATACTCAATTGATAATTTAACAATTACTAAAAGGAAAACACCTACTTTTATTACAATTTTACAGCTGTTCTAGTTGTAATACTTCTATTATCACATATTAGAGAGGGGGCACCCTATAAAGAGATGGATCCTGCGGTTGCGACTGCACCAAAACAGTCAAAGCATAATTCACAGAAGGAAAAGATAACGATGTATGAATCAAATGATAAATCTTAATATCGTTAAGCCGGAGCCCCACTGAATTCAAGTTCTGGTTGCGAGGATAGTTAGTTTTTCAGAGTAGAGTGCTGCACGCATTTTATGTAGATTTATAAAGGCCATCGCCAACCATCCTTTCTCTGAACATTCCTGAGCATCCTTCTGCATTCAGGGCTATCAAGGCCTGGCTCCCATAGAATTTCCTGCGGGAACCTTTGGATCGTTCAGATAAGGAGAGTCTCATTAATCCGCTTGGCTATCAGCAATGCATCTTAATTATATCTGCAT
The DNA here is from genome assembly GCA_003316355.1 of Tuber calosporum. Classification (NCBI taxonomy): domain Eukaryota; kingdom Fungi; phylum Ascomycota; class Pezizomycetes; order Pezizales; family Tuberaceae; genus Tuber; species Tuber calosporum. Next base: position 54,621 of record QFET01006498.1, on the reverse strand, counting down.
GAGAGAAAAGCCTTTCCTATCGTTGTCTTGTCCTTGGCCTACTGTCAAGACTCCATGAGACTCATTATCTATGTTAAGACTCAGTTGCCCTACGGCATTTCTATTTAAACAAACATAAGTAGTAAACCTGGTCTGGTTGGCCTATTGGCAGTATTTTCTAGTGACTACTCAGCTTCCACGGCAAGTGGTACTACTGTGTTGCCTAAAAGGGTACTACCCATAGCGAATGGTTTGTTAGCAACCTCAGCCGTGATAAGACGGAATGCACTCAGAGTCCTGTAAGGTCTCCCAGTTATGGTATTGTCCTAGGACATTTATTGCTTTTAACAGTAGAGTTTTATCTGAACGAACTGCCGTTCATTCCCAACTCCCTGATAGCCCTCTAAGGGACTTCCATACCCCCCATAGGGATATCAGGTACCTAGGATACCCAGAGAGCACCATCTGGTGTCAATACTAGCTACTTGCCCAGGTCGCCTGTCGCCTACTCCCTTATATACCTTGTGGACAAGATTTCTCCAGTGAACCTTGGCGACCTATATAGTGTTATAGGACCACCTGCAGCAGCCCAGTTTTGTTAGCATTTTACAAACATTCAAACTTCTCCACCTATCACAGTAACAGTTTACCAACTCGCTCCAAATCACAAAGTAGTAACTTTATTGATTTTTCGCTTTTCGTGTAACATTAAGGTTAGGGTAACTGGGGATGGACAGTTCTATATGCAATCCCTAAGGTAGGGTAACTTGGCCCCAGCATGCGCGAAATCGCATCTGAAGTCTAGTTAATGTATATTTACATCACCGAGCTAGATAGTGTAACCTCTCTATTGTTTACACTGGATTTTGCGACCAGGATACATTTGGTTACACGATGATAAGAGACCTGAGGGTTTACATATCGCGTACCCATTCGTTCTTGGGATTCTACAGTTACCCAGCCTAACCTGTTACCCTATCCTACTAGGCTACCCAGTTACCCTATCTAACTAAGTTGCCCGGCCTAATTGTGAACCTAGGCTACCGTGCCTAGTGGGGTTCCCCTACCTGACTAGTACTCCAGGTAACCCTCTTCAACTCGGTTACCCTATCTAAGTCTGGCTCAGGGTTACCCTGTCTAACAGAGTTACCCTTCCTAACTGAGTACCTTGGTACTATCTCTGGGACAATATACATCAGGTTATTTTGCCGCTGGGCAGGCATGTGATTCAGTTTCTCTCCAAGTCCCCTCAGGTTCTTTGGCTGGGCTGAGGTCCAGTATGCCATACCAACTAGTTTATTGGAGCGTTAGACTACTCCCCACTTCCACAAGTCTGCCCTCAGACTTAACCACTTTCTGTCTACCACGACCTCTGCTCACAGCTAGGCATTACATATTTTCACACCTTGTGGTCCTTTGGCTTAGAAGGAAACCTTTGATCAAACTTTTTCAATGCCTCCATGACCGTTCCTTTCAGCATTTCGAACTGTTCCTAAGAATTCTCTTCCGACCCATACGCTTCCCACGACCCCAAGCATTGAACGAACTGGTTAGGGAACTTGGCTTTAACATCACGATCCCACCGGCCGGATAATATGGCATCCACCACATAGCTAAACTCCGAGTCTACAATGTGTGGTATTGCCACCTCCTTAGCAGGCCTATCCATGGGAGCTACCCAGTACGCCTCTAGGTGTCCAACATTGAATACCGGGTGGATAGTCTACCGGGCAGGGAGTTCCGGCTCATATGCACGTGTCCCTATCATTCTCTTAACCACAAAGGGGCCAAACTAATTGTACTCAAGCTTTTCCATAGTTCACATCCTGCGAATGTTTCTTATATCCAACATAACACAAGCGGCTTTCTTTGCTCTACCTTGAGCGACATCTGCCAGTGTAACCCCTATTGGTTACTATAGTTGAGGCTTACAAGGCTAACTGAGAGTAGCAGGGCTAGTAAGGGGTTAGTAGGTTTTATGATTGCTTTCAAGTATCGTTTGACACTTGGTTTATATTATGTTGGGTTTCATGTATCAGGCTGATACCCGAGATGTTTTATGTTTTGTTTTATGTATAGGAATGATACATATATTGTTTACTGCACTGTTTAGGTGCATGAGGTATTTGTTTGATTGGAGGACTTTAGAAGCGGAGCTTGGTTATGTCCGTTGTTGGGAAATCAAATGGAAGAAGATGGAATGCTTTGGAAAAGCGAGATCATGTATTTAAAGACTGCCCCTCTGGAGCATAGACAGGGCAGACTTCGACAGACAGAGTTTTGACATATACTTGGTTGTGCAGTTACTTAGTTTCAGTTCGCAGGAAACAACAGCAAGTAAGTCTAGGACTTAGCGAAGTTGGCGATACAGTAATCTACAGCTGTTAAACAACTTGTCGAGATCTCTGGTAGTTCTACTTACTTGAAGTCCCGACAGTTTGGGATCTGAGTTACTATCGTTATACATTACCTATATGTATTCCTCTTGGTGCCTGATACACTGTGGGAGGTGTTACATTTTTTGAACATCTACAAGTAGTTGAGTTAGAAGCAGGCAGAGGTTCGGAAACCACAAGCTTGCCTGCAGTTGGCCAGAATAGGTGACTAGAGACTTCAGACGAGGTTATGTAAGCAGATCCTGTGACAGGAATTTTCCAAAAAGAAAGACAGTCAGAGCACCAAAGGTGAACAATCAATGGCATCCAGTTTCAAAGTAGACGAAGCAGCAAGATAGTTATCACGAGACCAAGCAAAGCAATTGCAAGCAGAATCAGGCAAAGAACTAGCTAAAGAAAAAGTGAGAACTGCATGAGAGTTCCCCGCAACGCTAAAGGGATTGAAGGGAAAGCAACTATCTGCACCCAAGGACGATCCAAGCAGCTCATACAGTGAAGAGAGCTCAGACAGCTCGCGTGATTCCAACGATATGTAGAATCCAGCACCGAGTAATCTGCCTTTGTCCGAGAACCATATCCAGCAACTACAGCGAAGCTTAGCATCAAGGTTCCTACACAAAAGAAGTTCAGTGGTGCAGGAAAAGACCTTAAGCCAGAAGCGTTCAATCTTTGGTACCAGGCAGTACAGTTATACCTAAAACTACATAAAGTCAACTCCAAAACAGACGGAGTGGGAAACTATTGGATGCTGTACACAGAGGGGAGAACTCAACACGCAGCTTGCCAGGCGGCAGAAAACCATGCCGAAGACTTAACCAGAGATCAGCTTATTGATTGGTTGAGAGAACGATTCCAGTCATCAAGACAGAAGGATGACCTTTTCAAACGATTCCACAAGATTGAGTGAGTCAAGAAATGGAAGACACAGCGCATCACAACGGTGGCTACAGACGTGTTGATGTTCCGATCACAACTACCAGAAGGTACCATATCTGAATATGCCTTGATCCAAAGGTTCTTCCAATGTATGCAGACTAGGCTCAGGTGAGATGTCGCAAGATGGTATGATTCTTGCGAAACAATCCAGACCACGATAACCTATGCAGAGAGAGTCGATACAATCCTCCACGTTACAGGAGCCTATAGAATGGATAAGTAGACAGATCGATACAAGGAAGACAACTCCAAGAAGGACAACAAACCTCAATAGAAGAAAAAGGAATCTAGCAAAACAAAGACTACTAGAAATAATGGAGCATGCTTTACCTGCGCAGGTAAAGGATATATGGCAAAGGTTTGTCTCAACAAAAGCAACAAAGGCAAGGGAATGACACCCAGGAAGGAGACATCATCAGAGCGAGTTGAATGAGCCTGCAGCAAAGATGAAGTATATGTCAACATCTTAGAAGACAAGACCAATGCATCAGTGCAGAATACACTACCATAGGTGATAAGAGTCACACAGAATTGGAAGGAACTATCTTGATTAAGGCAAACAAAGGAGAGTCTTATTTGATACAGGAATAATAGGAACAGACTCATTGAGCACAACCTTTTTCACTACACATGGAATCCCATGTGCCGAAATGGCATGTCCTGCAACCATTCTTATGGCCATGAAAGGGTCGCGATCTGAATCCACGAAAGAATGTAATGTCAGCATAGCAATTGGGAAGATGAAGACTAAAGGCAATAGAATGATGGTGGGAAACATAGCCAAGTACGATTCTTTGATTGGAATGCCATTCCTATCGCGAAACAAATCATCAGTCGAATGTGTAAAGCAGAGAATTCATTTTCCTCACCATTAGATATGGGTCAATTGCACACCAACAAGTGCCAGAATTGGACCAGCTTTGACAAGCACAGAAGAGATGATGGAACAATACCCGTAGGTATTCCCAGATCCGATTCCTGAAATGTTAACACCCTTAAGGAAAATCATCGACAGAATCAGATTTCACGACCCAGAGAATCTGAAGACAATGCCAACATACTCAGTACCTGAAAAGTACGAGTTTCGAGTCAAGGCATGGTTGGACAATAAACAGCGTGAAGGAGTTATCGAAAGAGCAAAAGTGCCAGGAGCAGCACTGATATTCCTGTCATCTAAGGGAAGATTCATGGCAGGATCAGATGTGTAGCGGACCTTACAGCGAGAAATGACAATACTCAGAAGGAAGATGAACCTATTCTTAACCAAAAGAGATTACGAAATGGATTAGGAAGGGCTCGATACAGAAGCAAGTTCGACCTAAGCGATGCCTACTTTCAAAGCATGGTTCACCCTGAAGATGTCAAATATAACAGTTTCAAAACAACCTTCACAGGTTTCATCATCTAAGTTATGCTACAAGGAGACATGAATCTACCATGAACCTTCATGAGGATCAAGTCAGATCTACTCACAGAATATCTAGGGAATTTGTGTGGTTTTATATTGACGATATACTCATATTCTCTGATACAGAGTCCCACCACTTGAAACACATTAAAGCGGTCAGTCACAGGTTGGAAAAAGCCGAGTTCTTATCAAGCAGAAAGAAGTCAGACTTCCATGCAAGGGAATTACAAGTGGTAGGTTATGTCATCGATTAAAAGGAACTTAGAGAATCCCCTGAAAACCTCAGGATGATGGAGAAGTGGGAAACACCAAAGAATAAGAAGCAACTTCAGGAGTTCCTAGGATTGAGAAACTATATTAGCAAATTCCTAGCACATATCGCCACAATAACAACATCCTTGACGGACCCTACCGGAAATGAGTAGTTCGTCTGGACACCAACACAGGATCAATGCATCGAGGATGTGAAGCAGATCACCCAACAGAATCAGGTGATGAGACCGATGAACCACACCTAAGGGCAAAGGATATGGCTCTTTATGGAGACCTCTAAGTCAGGGGTAGGAGCCTGAGTAGGACAAGGGAACACACCTGAAACATCTAGGCCTGAAGCATTGCACAGCAGGAAATTCACACACTCACAGATGAATTACGGAACTACCGATAAGGAGGCAATTGCAATTACGGATGCCTTAACCTCCTATGATCATATTCTTGCAGGGCATTAATTTACGATCATAACCGATCACAAACCATTACGGTACCAGAAGACAGCCAAAAACCCCTCACGCCAGCAACTGATGTGGCGAACCCATTTGGGAAAATACAAGGCAAAGATACGTTATAGGCCTGGGAAGGGAAACTATTTAGCAAATGCCGTTTCCTGCCTTGATGAGCAATTTGATCCAGAACCAAACTACGCTCTAGACCCTATGAACGAAGAAGATTCTAACCGTCTCAACATACCTTTTACATCCTGAAATATGTCGCGCTTTGAACCAGTTCCTGTTGAAGAACCAGTTTCATTGGATAACTCTGATTGCTCTATCTGGGCCGGAAATGATTGGGGAGACAGAGTCACTCTAGAGATTAGCGATAACGAGAGAAATCATGCAGGCATGCACTGTAGTGCATACTATTATATTCAGTGTACCATCTATGAGGACGAGAAGCTTAGAGACAAGATAGATCTACCCAAGCTAGTCTCGACCTAGGAAGAAAGGAATAGCATATTCCTACCTCCACAGCCGGTCCTGGACCTGGATGCTATCAGGAAACGTTTGAATGAAAAACTAGGAGACCTGAGTTCGCAATATCAGGACCAGGCTAGTCCTTACCAACAACCATCAAAGGAGCCTAAGCCTCCCTATACTCCATTGCATCACTCGGCCAACCAAGGCTTATACCAGTCATCGAGCCACCTACCCGTGTCCACCACCAGCGTACACTCTACGTGCTTTATGAGGACGAGGAGGAGGAATTACCATGCCTGGATCGAGTACAGGATGAACGGGATACGGCAGCAGTGGTAGCAGAAATGAGCAGCTAAAGGAGAAGACAGATGGTGGAAGCCTAGAGGAACAATGACTTATACAAGCAAGCCTCCGATGCTAGCAACACTGGGAGAGGTGGCAAGCTATCCCACGGTACGATCACCTATGGACTGATGTATGCAAGGACCAGGGGTGGTCAAGATTCCTTATACATACCTAAGGGACATGCACTGAATGGCATGACACTCAGTGAGATCATTATTGATGAGATCCACACCAGAGGATACGAGAGCCCTGCTAGGAACCTACGCTATCCTACCAAATACATAGCCTGGCCTGAGATGAGGAAGTATTTTAGAGACTAGGTTCGCCAATGCGATTTATACCTAAGGATTAAGGAACGCAACAAGCTACCTGAAGGGGAGGTACAGTCTATGCCAGTACACTAGGAGATATTCACCTGCTACGCTATCGACTTTGCAGGACCATTCAACAAATCTGGCAACAACAAGTATGACACAGTACTAGTAGTTGTAGATATGGCGGTTGGATTCACTTGGTTTATTCCTAAACACTCTAGCAGTCAAGCGATTGAGACCCTCACCCTACTTCGGCATCATATTTTCACACCTTATGGAGTGCCTACTTCGCTTATCAGTGGTGCTGACCCACGTGTTACATCACGATTCTGGGCCCAAAGCATGAAGTCTTTGGGCATCGAACATAATAAGGCAGTACCTGGACACTACGAAACCAAAGGCCTGGTTGAGAGAAAGATTAGAGTACTTAAAACCACCTTAAGGAATGTTGTTAACAAATGGCAGAACAAGTGATTACTTGCTCTTCCTGAGTTAGTAGCCTCTGAGAATGTAGGTCACTCTGATGTCCTGAAAATGTTACCATAAAACGCAGTGTATGGATGGGATAACCTTATGCTGTCGACTATCAGAGAGAGACACATCCTGGTGCCTGCCTCCGATGACTTCCTATACAGACACCAGGAATTGCGAAATAAGGCCTATCAATCTGTCAAGATAGCGAGATTCAGGAGTAGCAGGATGGCAGCTAGAAAAAGGACCACCTACATATCCATTGATGTGGGCGAACGATTGTTAGTCTGGGGAGACCTGTTTGCTACGGAATCTGTTAGAAGCAAGAAACTGATACCCACATGGCGAGTGCCCTTCGTGCTGTTGGAATACGACTCCCACACACACAACTACACAGTTAAGATGGAGGCTAGGATTTACCACTGCAAGGAAGGAGTATTTCATTGCTCTACAGTTAAGAGGTTCAAGGAGAACGATGATGATATGTTCCCTAGCAGAGCCTATGCGAAACCACCGCCCATCCTAGTTGAAGAAGTACCAGAATTGGAAGTTGAACAAGTGTTCAATTACCGCCAGCACTATGGACGGGACCAGTTCCTTGTTAAGTGGAAAGGTTATGCAGATTCTGAAAACAGCGTGGAGCCTGTCCAAGGATTAGAGGATGCTATGAACCTTGTCCAAGAATTGTGGACAGACAATTGTCAGGGCGCCAAATTCCCATTCATGAAAGGTTATATCGAGATCGGATTCACGCCAAAGACACAAGTATACTGTGAGTTTGCTGCTTAAGAAAAGGTGGATGATGGATTTTGGAAACCCTACTTGGAGAGCGACTTTAACGACTGTGGAGTCTCAGATGATGGCGAGGTTATAACAACTTGGTTTTAATTAGGATTTTGATGTCGGGAAATTTGTTTTTTGGTTTTTGGTTTTGGAAACATTTGTTTTATTCCAGGGTGTAACCTATATTGGATACTATTGTTAAGGATAACAAGGCTAACGGATACTAGCTCAGTTAGTAAGGGGTTAGTTTGTTTTATAATTGGTTTCAAGTATCATTCAATATTTAGTTTGTTTTATGTTGGGTTTCATGAATCAGGCTGATACCAGAGATGTTTTATGTTTTGTTTTATGTATCGGGATGATACATATTTTGTTGACTGCACCCTTTAGGTGCATGAGGCATTTGTTTGATTGTAGGACTTTACAAGCAGAGCTTGGTTATATCCGTTTATTGGAAATCAAATAGAAGAAGATGGAAAGCTTTGGAATAGCGAGGTCATGTATTTAAAGACTGTCCTTCTGGAGCATAGATAGGGCAGTCTTCGACCGACAGAGTTTTTCTATATACTTGGTTGAGCAGTTACTTGATTTCAGTTCGCACAAATCCAAAGCAATAACTCTAGGACTTAGCGCGGCTGACATTACAGTAATTGACGGCAGTTAAACAACTTATTGAGATCTCTGGTACTACTACTCACTTGAAGTCCCAAAGGTTTGGGATCAGAGTTACTATCATTGTACTTTACCGAGACGCATTCGTCTTGGTGCCTGATACACCCAGGGAGGTGTTAGAACCAGGGTTACATACTCAGGAGATGGTAGCCTTCTTTGATCATGCCATTTCCTTTGTCGTTCCTGGGCCATTTATAGTGTTTTCCGAAATCCTACCATATTCCCTCCCGATCCCTTACAATGAGCTCACTGTTTTGGTTTATTCCTTGATGATCAGACACAGCCCGGACCAGTTGGTTTTAGGGAAAAACCCGTAGATTTCCTTAAAAGGTGATACCTTCAAGGAATCTGATACAGACGTATTGTATGCGAGTTCCGCTAAAGGCAACAACAAAGCCCATTCACCTTACTGGTATGAGCTATAGCTTCTCAAGTACTGCTCCAGTGTCTCATTTACCCTCTCAGTGTGCACCTCGGTCTCTGGGTGGAAGGCGGTAGAAACATTGAGTTGACTTGGAGTACCTCCATGAGACTTATTCCGAATCTAGATGTGAAACTGGTATCTCGGTCGGAGATGATAGATTCTGGTAGCCCATGCAATCTCTTCACTTCTTTAAGGAAGATTAGAGCCAGCTCCTTTATAGGTACCTTGCTAGCCAGAGGCTTAAAGTGAGACATCTTTGAGAATCTGTCAACGATGACCCTTATCCTAGTATACCCTTCTGATTCTCGCAACGCCACAATGAAGTCCATTGAAACTGCATTTCATGGCCGCTTAGGAACTTCCACTGGCTGTAGCAAGCCAAACTTCTCGTTCCTGATAGTCTTACTACGTTGATAAGTATCGCAGGTACGGATATACTCTAAGAACTCAGTCTCCATGTTATGCCAATAGAGGTTTGCCTTAACTTGTACCATGGTTTTATATGTTCCGCAATGTCTAGCTACGCGTGAATCATGTTCTGACTCCTTAATCATCAGCTTCAATGATTTAGCCTTAGGGATATACCAATTGTTCTTGTAGGTGAGGAGACCTCCATCTACCTCGAACTGGGCGTCGACTGTCTTTTCCTTTTCTCAAACTGCTCTTAGAACTGATAGGTATGCTTGATTCTTCTCTGCTGCTGACTACAGGGCTTGTAAGAAAGTTGACTGCAAGCAGTAACCTTGACATATTAGCAGCATTTGAGGACGCAGGAGATCACGTTCTTGTTGAATGTGCCATTGCCCAGGGCGAAAAAAGGTTTGTGGTAGTGGGTCACCCTCCCCTACGTGGCGGTAGTCCCTACGCCGCGAATGTGGATCTGCCTTCTCATTCATTCGACCCTTGTGGTATACAACCTTGAAGTTAAACGGTTGAAGGAATTCCGCCCAGCGATGTTGCCTATGGTTCAAGACCTTTGTGCTGTTAATGTATTCAAAATTCTTGTTTTCTGTATACACCACTATCTGGTCTTCAACCGAACGCAATAGATGATCCCATTCCTTGAGGGCAGTCACAATGGCTATTATCTCTTTGTCATGAATGTCATAGGTCACCTCCGCGGGCAGGAACTTCCTGCTGTGATAGGCAACCGGATGCCATTTTTAGTCATCACATAGCTGGGAGAGCAATTTTCCTAATGCAAATTCACTGCCATCTGTATCCTGCTTGGTTGGAGAGAGCCATCGAAGTGAGATAGAATGGGAATGATAGTGAGCAACTGCTTTAGATGTTCTAATGACTGCTCAGAGGCAGCCGACCAGTCCCACTTCATATCCTTCTTCGTAAGATCTGGCAGAAGTTTAGCTACTTTGCTGAAACTATAAATCAATCGATGGTAGAGGTTTGCAAGGCCCATAAAGCATTAAACGTCACCAACACTTGGAGGCGTCTTCCAAGCCTTGATCTCCTCAACTTTTCGAGTCAGCACAGGTATCCCCTGTTCAGATATCTTATAGCCTAAGAACTCAACTTCCCTCTGATGGATGGTTGACTTCTTAATGCTAACGCACAGCCCTGCCTTTCGCAGTCAGACCATCACTTTGCCTCTAGCAAAACATGTTCCTCTATTGTCTCTGAGTATATTGAAATGTCATCCATTAAAGCAATGACTACGGTGTCTAACATGTGGCGGAAGACACTATTTATCATACTCTGCAAGGTATATGGTGCGTAGCTTAGCCCCAACGGCATTATGGTATATTCATACAGACTATAGCGACTCTAAAAGGCAGTTTTCCATTCTTCACTGGGAGCCATCCGGATGAGATATTAGCCATTCTTCAGGTACACCTTGGTGAACACTATGGCTTCACCGAATCTATCCCTAAGTTGGTTCATCAAGGGCAACAGATACTTATTCTATAAAGTGATCTTGTTGAGCCCTTGGTAAGCGATACATAACTGCAGGGAACCATCTGGCTCCAGTACAAAGAGGATAGGAGCACCAGTACAGTAAGTAGACCGCTGGATCTTTCCCTGTTCCTCCATCTCACTGTTATAGTCATATAGCAAATGTAACTCTCTTTTGGAAAGATGGTTTATTGGGCCTGAGGTAGGCTTAGTCCAAGGTTCTAGTTCAATCTTTTGGTCAAACTCTGTATGCTTGGGGAGGGCAGTAATTTTTCTTGACTAAAAATATCTGCATAATCCTTGTATTCGGGGAGTAGACTGACATGAATGTTGGTTCCGTATTCTCCTGTATACATTGCCATGCCCAACAGATATACCTAACTAGTATCCTCGGCAAGGAGTTCTTCACTGGTAATAAACTCCATACATCTCTTAGCGACAAGACACCTTCCCTGACAATATTCTGAGCACGACTTCAGAGTACCTTTATCCCAATCAAGGTCGGGATTGTGGCCGTTTAACAACAACATCAGGACATAACCATCAACCTTTGTATCTAGCATATCTGCAAGTTCAAACCTCATTGTTGGAAAAATACGATATCACATTCTATGTAGTCGTGTGTGTATGTGAGTCCTGTAACACATAGACATATGACGAGTCATATGTATGGCTGGATTTCATATGATACGGAGATGGGTATATATATTTCGGGATTTCTCCTCATGTATCCTCACAACTCAGGGGCGCAATAGTGAAATTTCAGCTTTTTAGTCTACAAGATACTGCGTTCAATTCTCAGTGCCCCCTTATTAAATATAAGAGACAGTCTTTGATACTGCAATATTTGCAGGTTATGAGCCCGGGTTAGCAAGAATTCCACTACCCAACCATATACCACTTGACAAAAACTGTTTATAAACTAAAACGCTACTACCGTTACCTTCCTCACACACATCCTCCCTCTTATCACTCTATGAGTGATGCAGACGTCTACTATAGACAACACAACGAATTTCACTGCAGTAACTGCAACAACACTCAACCTCTCTCCAAACGTTGGACCAACCCTTGTTGCGAAAACGATGCTTGGTACATAAAAAGATATCTGGCCTATCGAAAGAAGCTTCTTGCAAGAGCCATGATTATCAAAATACCAACAACAGGAAGAGAGTGAAATCAGGAAACAAATGCCACATACCTACTACGATGCACCCGAATACCCAATATCCGAAATCGAAGCCAAATCATCACATCTACCACACGATTTAACCAGTGACGAATACCGAGGTTATTTCAACCCTACATCAATCATTGACTGTCCTGATTGTGGGAGATTAAGACCGTTTCCCATAAGTCATGACAAAGAAACGAACATACTCCCATTCTGTTATGACGAATTTCGATTTCAGATTGAGTACTTTACAATAAAAAGGTTGTAGAATCGTAGAAATATCGGCAGACCAAACCTGTTTCCTCCCAACACCAATCTGAACAACAATACACCTATTCCACGTTTACTGCTAAAATGTCCACCGAAGACACCTCACCAACAGACTCCACAGTTGGACGATTGTCCCTTACCCTGAAAGACCATTCAAAATTGTAAGGACAACGGGACTATCAGTCATGGGCAGAAATGTGGAAAATGGCATTTACCGTATGCGAACTATGGGATATAGTCGACGGTTCAACAGAACAACCTTAGCCAGAAGATGAAGGAACCTCCTACTCAAAAGAGATCAAGGACTGGAATAAGCGAAATAAACTAGCGAAGTTCTTCCTATACCAGTCAGCACGCAGCTACGCAGCCGATATCACATGCTACAACTTGGCCTCTGAGGCATGGCAGTCACTAAGGGACCCGTTTGACAAAGAAATACCATCTACAAACCTAGGCCTTCTTGAAAATATCTTCACCAAACTCACACCTGGTAAAAACATCTCCGAACATATCTCCAACTTCGAAAATGCCTGGAACCGCCTATCCCAACGATGCTCAAACGCGAAAGGCAAAAAGGCTGATTACCTCTTAACCACGTTAAAAGCAGTGGTTCAATCTGAAGCTACCAAAGGAGCATTCCTCCTGCTTTCGATAATGGAGCAACATGGAGATCTATGTGACATGCTGGCTGCACGTGGAGATGACCGTTATGTGGACATAAGGGAATTCTTCGTCAGCAGAGCAGCAGAGAAAACCGAACAAAGGGAAGATGAAAAAGTGCTGTTCGTACCAAGGAAACAAAAAGGAACGAAGTTCTGTTCTTGGTGCAAAGCACGAGACAAGAAGAGTGACAACCATAACCTCAAAGATTGCCATGGGCTCAAAAGAGACAAGGAGAGAAAAGTTCGAAACAAGGGACCAAAATCGATAAACGTTACCGACGCTACTGTTACCGTGTTGATGACCAAGTCTCAACAAATTACGAATGAAAGTGATAGGAGGATGACAATTAGTTGGCTTTGTGATTCAGGAGCCACTGACCACATATTAGCAAACGAAGGTGACTTCCTAAACCTATCAGCCACAAAAACAAATATAGTAACGCCAGATAGCAGGACTCATCAAGCAACCGGAACAGGAGACATTCAGATCCTTGTGCGACTGCTGGACGGATCCAGACTTAGGGTTCAACTCAGAAGAGTAATGTATGTACCATCGTTTCGATACTCCTTAGTGTCTGAATCAATGATTGATGATGTTGGAGTAAGAGTGGAAATTGTGAAAGGAGAGAGAAGATATGTGAAGAATGGAAGGATATTCATGGTTGCGGAGAAGAAGGATGGGCTGTGGTATATAAGGACACATAATGAGAGGGCTCTTATGACACCTCATGAGGAGAGACACCTGGCACTTGGTCATCCTAGCACTATTCGAGATTGCTATAACGACACATTGCCAATTCCCCAACCTCAAGACTTTAACTGTAAAACTTGCAAGACGCAAAAATCATTACATTGTGTGCCACCTGTAAAAAATATCGTAACAAAGAAACCTTTCGAGAAAATCTATTCAGATCTGAGCGGTCGTATATCAGTCCTATACTTGGGAAAAAACGAATATTACATGACATTCGTGGACGACTATTCCAGATACTGTTGGCTATACTTGCTAAAGTCCAAGAATGGAGCTGAGAATGCAATACAAGACTTCTGGAATCTCATACATACACAATTCGAAGTACGAATCAAACGTCTCCACACCAATAATGGAACAGAGTATGTAAACCAGAAAGTATCCCAGTTCTTAAGGGAAAATGGTACAATCCATACCTCATCACCAGCCTACAACCCTGAATCAAATCGTGTTGCCGAAAGAATAAATCGTACCCTTACAACCATGGTACGATGTATGTTGCCAGACGATCGAAAGTTTCTATTGGGTGAAGTATATTCTACTGCTACCTACCTATACAACAGACGATGGCATTCGACGATAAAGACAATACCTTTCGAGCACCTATATGGCAAGAAACCTAACATTAACCACCTCCGTCCTTGGTTCATATCAACGACAGTACATATTCCTTCAGAAAAGAGAACCAAGTTGGATCCTACAGCTAAAGAAGGTGACTTAGTAGGCTACACTTCCAGTCTTACAGTATATCGGATTTACATACTTAAACGACATACGGTGACAGAAGCAAGAAATGTCAGGTTTGGAATAATGGAAGGAGTTTCATTCAAATATCATCAAGAAAATACTGCTACAATTCCAGAGAAAGAAGCCATTCCAGAAAACGGAGAACAACATGAAAGTAATCCTCCAGTCGAATACGAAGATCGTGCAGAAGAAACAGAGGTACCAGGAGCATACCCTGATGAACCTCCAAGACAACTATCAACTCTCACCCTAATCCAAACCACAAAAGGTCTGGAATATCGAAAGGAACTAGCGAAAGCCAAGCTCAAGGACTTGAATGCCAAATTGAGGAAATGAGATGAAACATTCAAAAGCTACATGCGAGGCGATGGAGGAACAGGTACTCCTGAACAAGTTAGTCTACAATATAAGCTGCAACGCGAAGCAATACTCCAGAAAATTCGAGAACAACAAACTGCTATGAGCAAGGAATCCTTTGTTGGACTCTCCTACTACAAGCCTGACCCCACAAGCTACGCAGAAGCAATGAAGTCAGAAGAACAGGCTGAATGGCAGACAGCAATGCAGGAGGAAATAGATGTTCTGAAAAGCAGAAAGGTTGCGGACGAAGCCGACAGACCCAATACCAAAAGATTTCTCAATGGATGATGGGTATATAAAACAAAGGTTAAAACAGATGGAACCATTGAAAGACAAAAAGGGAGTTATTATACCAAAGGATTCAGCCAAATACCAGGGGAAGACTTCGAAGAAGTATATGCCCCTGTGGCACGCCTAGAATCATTACAGGTATTGTTAAGTCTAGCAATTAAGAGACGGTACGTCCTAAGACAACTAGACATTAAGAGTGCATTCCTGTATGGCAATATAGACTACGAAGCATATCTAGAAATTCCTGAAGGGTATCGCATACCAGGAAAAGTATGGAAGTTACGGAAAGCAATCTATGGCTTTAAACAATCTCCTCGCCTATGGTATAAACATCTTACCCAAGCGTTAGAAACGATAAACCTCAAGGTTACCGACTTCGATCCAAGCATCCTAATTGCAACAGATTTATACTGTTGTATATACGTTGATGACATTCTCATCACCGGCAATCCCTCCAAAGTCAACCAGTGTGTTGACAAACTATGATCCCGCTTCCCGAGTACCGATTCTGAGGAAGCATCTATGCTACTCGGTATCCAAATCAAAAGAGCAAATACCGGTATCAAGCTATACCAGGAAAGATATATAACAGAAATTCTTGAACGATTTGGTATGACCGATGCAAATGAAGCCAAAACCCCAATCGAAGCACACTCACCACTTGTTAAGGCTACTCCGGATGAGGAACTCTACGACCAGAAAACATACCAATCCATAATAGGATCCTTGATGTATGCTGCCGTCGCTACCCAAGTAGACATCGCATATGCGACTGCCTTCCTCAGTCGGTTTTCATCCAACCCTACAAACACCCACCTAACGGGTGCCAAACGAGTTCTTCGCTATCTTAAAGGTACAAAGAAGAGAGGACTAAGCTTCCAACACGGTACAGAGGCTCTGCCTCTAGAGGTCTACAGTGACAGATCCTATGCATCGAACCTCAACGATAGAAAATCCTTCTCTGGATTGATTATACAAACTCATGGGCCTACAGTTCAGTGGTGCTCCAAGAAACAACGCATAGTAGCTCAATCAACAACAGAAGCTGAATACGTCGCACTGTCATTTGCGGCAAACCAGAGTGTTTAGATTAGACGAGGCTTAAAGCAAATGGGCATCACAACAACGCCGGTCGTATATTGTGATAATACAGCTGCAACAAGTTTCACCTAGAACCATGGAGTCTCAGATCGAACCAAACACATCGATGTCCAGTACCATTCTGTTAGAGAGCTGCATGAGAAAGGAGATATTCAAGTAGTTAGGGTTGAGTCGGTAAACAATGTATCTGATCTATGTACTAAGGGATTATCGCGGATTTCATTTGAGAAATTACTGATGAAGATAGAAATGGAAACGTAGGGGAAGTGTTGGAAAAATATGATATCACATTCTATGTAGTCATGTGTGTATGTGAGTCATATAACACATACACATATGACGAGTCATATGTATGGCTGGATTTCACGTGATACCGAGATGGGTATATATATTTCAGGTTTTCTCCTCGTGTATACTTACAACTCAGCAGCGCAATAGTGAAATCTCCACTTTTTGGTCTACAAGATACTGTGTTCAAATCTCAGTGCCGCCTTATTAAATATAGGAGACAACCTTTGATACTGCAATATTTTCACTCATGTTATTCATATGGTCACCAATCTTCATTCTAACAGTCTTGGTGTAATGATTCCCGGACCCTGGAATTTGGTTACCACTTGCATCAGAGATTAGTGCCAGTAATATTCGACGTATACATGGTAGCTGAGCCCTCTTGACCCAGGCACAGCTGAACACGGCACCTGTAGAGCCACTATCTAGAAGAAGTAAGGCCTAGCGACTATTTTTTTGATTTTGATGATTCCAGTCCAAACGGACCTTAATATGTATTGACCTAGTGTGGGGTGGTGGGCCAACTAGCCTTGGCCACTTAGAGGGTCTTTCTTCGCTAAGTGATTTTTTTCGCTTAAGCGTTATGACATATCTCACTTTATAATAAGTAAAGTATAGAGTGTTTACTATCACGCCTGCGGGATTTCCGGTACTCAACCCTCCTCAGGTAAACTTGCAATATTGTTCTCAATCCTTAATCAAGTCCTGCCTGATTGACTTACATAACTAACAAAATCTAATGAAACTAGACTATCGCAATCGGTTTTCCCCAAATGAAGCAACAAACAAAGGATATAAGCAATACCCCTCGCAAAATCCATTACAACAGAAAACCTAAACCCAATCCTGCCTTGCAGTATTGAGTTAGAATGGTTATCGTATATGGAGGAGGGGACTCACTTAGTCCAATTTCCCTTCCATCTGACCATTTTCCACCATGCTTAGTTGCGAAGAGAGGTAGTCAGCTTTCTAGTTTCTTTAATGTTGTCGAGATAGTTTATCTATTCACGGACATCGGTATCCACCTCCAAAATTAGGCGTCATCCACGGAGCTCTCTAAATTTTTCTCAACAGGAGGAGCTTCAATGCAAAGGTGTTTGTGCAGAGTCGAAGTACAATGCCCAGCTTGGGAAGCGGTCCGCTTTCGTGCTTGTTTGATGGACTGTATGACTGGTAGGGCAGCGATACTCTGCCTCCAGAAGTGACCCTCCATTCCACAACGCGAGCATTGTTTTAGTCAATTGCGTTTGTCAGTCAGGGTTACCGGAATATTGCAGTGTTTTTCCTCAAACCCTGACTTCTTAACTGTAACCTACTCCCAAGTATCTCGAGAATCCCAAAGGGACTCTGAAGATACTATTAGGATAGGGGGAGAAGCGTCGATGGATAGGTCTTCAATAGAGAAGGTAAAAGGTATGGAACTGATAGAGTGACTGTTCAACTTGTAGTATTAAAGATGATAGTGCTGTGAAGCTTGAGAGTCCGAATCCTTAATGGATTCCAGGCTCTTTAAATACAAAAGATTGTAGCTTGGAATACTAAACAAAAGCGTAAACATCCTGTCTAACAACATGCTAACAGAGGAAGCATAACAAGGTAACTATATTCCGAAAACAAAATTTAAAAGCGACAGGATGGAGCTAACAAAACAAGTAATGGAATCCAAACAGGAAGGAACAAGTGATTTCTACTACTATACAAATCCAGTAGGTATAGCAGGAGGATAGCGATACCCAAATGGCTAGAAGCAAGGAGGGGTAGTGATAAGCGAAACAAGGAAAGAATAACCAGTTAGGAAGTCATAACCAAGTAGGAAGGGACAACCTAATAGTATCGCTTATCAGGTATAAACCCAAATAAGTAATAACCAACATCAAGTCTGTAGTAATAGTAGAAACATAGTTGGATTCCGTTACATTAACCCAGGAGGGGTTAGCTGTGGGCTGTTAGGTTTTGGATTAAGATTCCCTTGACCTCGCTCCTTCTTAAGTTGCCGCTTAGTTACTGATAACCTATCGTCACTACACTCGTGGGAAGTATGTTTTTCTTTTATAACCGTGTGGTTAAAAGATGCTACATCTTCAAGCTGATGCCCAGTGTTGCGCAGGAGATTGAGGTAATGGATATATGCCTATAGGTGTGGTGTCTTATGCCCCCAGGCAAGTCGCAAGTCCGCGTTCATACCTATGCGAGCCTTATCCTTCACAGCCATCCCATCATAATCTAACTCTCTGTCTAACTAAATGAGCTCATCAAGAAACTGGCCAATCTTTCCTGCCTTCATGGTCAGAGTAGTCCACTTGTGAATAGCGTGATCCAGATCCAAGTGACATCCGAATGTGGGCTCTAGACGCTCTCAGAAACCCACCCATGTACGTAGTACATTCTGGGCATTAAAGGTTATTCCGGCATGCTGAGCTGCATCCTAACTAATGTCTACATAAATTCTGGTATAGGATTTCTATGTGGCACCTTGAAGAAGCGCGATAATTAGGATGACTTTGTCCATATTGGATAACTTGCAGTGCCGATAATAGTCAAACTGTATCTCCGCATCTTAGATGTATCACTGCATGTCAAGTGAGTCACCATTGAACCCTTTACTTACCAACTTCTCTTGCTTCTTTTGTCAGGCATGGGATTATGTTGTTGGACTTCCGCAAATAGTCCCACAAGGCTTGACACCGCTTATCATACCGGTGCTTCTTAATGTCATTCCAGATTGACTTTCGTCTACTAAAAATTGGCTTAAATCATCGAGGGAGGAAGACGAGTCATCGCTACTGCTCGTGGAGTCTGTATCACCCTATTCTCCTCCTGTGCCGACAGTTCCCCCTTCCGGTGGTCGCTTATCACCGTTTCTGCCAGTGTTTCAACCATGGAAGCGCAAAGGTTCATCGAATCCACAAAGCTGGTCCTCCTATCTTTGATGACTAGCTTCCAGAGGGGAATACTGTCATGGAGGTTCATGGGATAGGGGTCCTCTGACTGCCATGTGTTTATCCACTCCCCTCTGAACTAGTTGTTGGAAGAGGGGACGGGCCCCAATATCCGTATGGTCTTCCAAATCGCAAAAACGTTAATAGATCTTTTTCCACTTCCAACCAGCAGACTCTTGTTCCAACGGCTCATCCAGCCCCATATGCAAGGGGCTTCATAGTGGAAAACAGAGGCAGCTGACCCTCACTGGATCCTATAAGCAACGGAACAATAAGCCTTGGCAGACTGCACTGTTACCCCTAAAAACCCTCTCCATCCAGGGCTGCAGGTTGGCCTGACTGGGGCCTGTAGTGCTGTCGGAGATACTAGCGCTACCGGATTTTGTGGTGTGGCCTTCAAGGGAGTTACCTCTACCACCGATACGGTCGTTCAGCTTCTAAGACTATTGATGTAGTTAATAGGACTACCGGAAGGATGGTACCCACTTATGGTGTCTTAGGTTTTGCAGGGCACTTCTCCTTAGAAATCCAGCCAACGTAGACGATCTTCTTACCGTGCCAGAAGGGCAAGGTGATCGGCTCTCTAAACAGGCTTCGATAGCCAAAGCAAATAGAGAGGCCCATGATGAACCAGGAGCTTCTCCGAGACCCCAGGCTTCCCTTACGGCCGGCGTCAAATGTGGATGCTAGTCTACATCCGCCATTACCTTTGCAAAATGCGGTGCAAAGCTAATGGGCCCAGTTTGCCAGAGGAAGGCGAGGAGCTTGATGTATGTTAACATCATTTTTGGAGTCTATACTGACTCCTGCTTTCACTGCCCACTCAAGAGCCTCAAAACGGCTCCTCTGCACATGCGCTGTAATGACTTGCTGGCGGTAGACATTCTATACCATTTTCACCCAGTCAGTAGCCATGTTAACCAAATTCTCTTGAAAATGTACTTGCTTGTCAGTGACAAAGCATTCGAGTTAGGACTTTTCTTCCACGAATCTTCGGCTTCACTCATGCAGAATGTATTGCACGAAGATTTCGTGGGTGAAACATTCCAAAGTAACCCCTTCAGGGACTGACTCAAGTACGACTGCAGAGTGATTTTGTATTATGGATGTCATGAGTGTCCTAGTATAGGGGACCATCATCATGTGACATTCCTCAAGCACCTCAATGGGTGCCGCTTCAATTAACTTAGTAACCGATTCCCACCCTAAGCCTTGTAGGTCTGCAATGACATAGTAGTCCAACTGAGGCACAGAAGAGGTTATGGCACTTCGTTGTGATCGCGTAAGTGACATTTCGCACATAATACCATTCACCCTAGGCTACTTGTTCAAGTCAAGGATACCAGTACTCATAGATGTCACAAAAGGGGTCTCAAGGAGCAACAGGTCTCTGGAGAGACTTAAGCGAAGAGCTTAACGATATAATGTAATGGCAGCACACTTTAGAAAGATGGATCCTAGTGTTGTGACCGTAACAAAAGACCTAAAGTACAATTCACGGAAGATAAAGATAAAGATATTCCAATCAAATGATGAATCATAATATCCTTAAGCCAGAGCTTCACTCAATTCAACTTCATCTAGGGAGGATAGTTGGTTTTCCAGAGTGCAGTGCTGATCGCGTTTATTTAAATAGATTTATAAAGGCCATCGAAACCCATCCTTACTATGAACATTCTCGAGCACCCTTCTCCACTCAGGGCTATCAATGCCTGGCTCCGGTAGAATTACCTGACGGAAATTTCAGATCGCTCGCTCAGATAAGGATAGTCTCATTAATATGATTGGCTTGCTGCAATGAATTTTAATTATATCTGCAGGAGAGAAAAGCCTTTCTGATCATTGTCTTGTCAGTTGCTTACTGTCAAGACTGCATGAGACTCATTATCTGTGTAGAGACTCGGTTGCCCTGCGGCATTTCTATCGAAACAAACATGGTAGTCAACCTCTTCTACTTGGCCTATCGCAGGTTTTTCTTGTGACTACACAGCTCCCCCGGTGAATGGTACTACTGTGTTGGCTTAATGGGCGTTACCTATAGCAAATAGTTCGTTGGCCACCTGAGCCGTCATAAGACGGAATGCCCTCTGAGTAATGTAACGTCTCTCAGTTAGTGTATGATCATGGGACATTTGT
This sequence comes from Tuber calosporum, assembly GCA_003316355.1. Taxonomy (NCBI): domain Eukaryota; kingdom Fungi; phylum Ascomycota; class Pezizomycetes; order Pezizales; family Tuberaceae; genus Tuber; species Tuber calosporum. The sequence goes on along the minus strand of QFET01006498.1, from coordinate 33,067 downwards.
TGCTTTTAACAGTAGACTTTTATCAGAACGAACTTCTGTTTGTTCCCGACTCCCTGATATCTATCTAAGGGACTCCCATACCTCCCATAGGGATATCAGATAACTAGGGTACCTCAGGAGCGCCATCTGATGTCAATCCTAGCACCTTGTCTGGCGTGTGCCGTCGCCTACCCCGTTATATACGCTGTGGACATGATTTCTCCAGTGAACCATGGCGACCTATACCGTGTTTTTGGGCCACCTCCAGCGGCCCAGTTTTGTTACCATTTTGCCAACTGTCACACTTCTCCACCTATCATGGTGGCAGGTTACCAACTCGCTCCAAATCACTCAGTACTAGCTTTTATGATTTTTCCTGTTTCGTGTAACGTTGAAGGTAGGGTAACTTGTGGTTGACAGAACTATAATTCATCCCTAAGGTAGGGTAACTTGCCCTCAGCATGACCCAAATCGCATTCGTAGTCTGTGTAATGTATATTTACCTCACCACGCTGGAACGTATAACCTCTCTTGTGTTTACACTCGATTTTGCGACTATGATACATTTGGTTACATTATCATACAAGGCCTGATGGCTTATGTATTGCGTACCAATGCTTTCCTGGGATTCTACAGTTACCCAGGCTAATCAGTTACCCTGTATAATAGGCTACCCAGTTAACCTATCTAACTGGGTTACCTGACTTAATCGTGATCCTAGGTTACCCTGACTCTTGATGTTACCCTACCTGAGTAGTACTTCAGGTTACACAGTTCAACTGGGTTTCCATACCTAGGACTGGCTCAGAGTAACCCTGTCTGACAGAGTCACCCTGCCGAACTGAATAGGAAGGTACCATCTCTTAGACAATGTACCTCAGGTTGTTTTGCCACTAGGCAGGCGTGTGATACCGTTCCTCTCCGGGTCCCCTCTGGGTCTTTGTCTGGGCTGAGGTCTGGTATGCCATACCAACTGATTTATAAGACTGTCGCACATATGGCTTAAATTGTATAAGTAATATATATTGGTAGAATGTAAGAGCCACTTTGGAAACTGGGTATTAGTAAATTAATCCAACCAACTTCAAACAAAAATGGGGAAACAAGGATAGAACTTTTGACAATAATTCTTGATACAATAAAAACCTAGCAAGCTAAACTTATTTTACATAGCAAAAAGTATATTTTTCAAAATCCCAAACTTTTGTACAAAAAATATTGTATGGCGGTCGTTAATACACAAATAATATTTCCTGTGTAGTTGTACATATTCTCTAAATGAGGGCCTAGGTGGCAAAGCTTAAAAAATTATTTGTTGTTGTGGCCCGACTGTGGGTTTTTAATTGGCACAGGTTTATATGTTTTTTGTATTATTATATTCTCCATATAACTTGCTGTATAGAACTTCAACTCTTACATTATTTCCTTCTATATCTGATATCACCCCTACCTATATATGTGCTTTATATAGTGTATATTCAAGTCTGGAATTATGATATTTGTAAAACTGCATATTATATAAAGAAAATTATTATCATGACACTTTTGGCAGTAATATACCTCATTTAACCACAAGTTTTATGATATATAGAATGGAGAGTGAAAATTACCCTGCGGAAGGAAAGCATGCTACAACTAGGGAGCTTGTATGCAGATTTAGTGAAGCTCATGATGCAAGCCGGCAAGTACCAAAGCAGGCTGCACTCTCCAGTAAGGAGTAATTCCCGCATTGTCGATTAACGAAAAAGCAACTTGTTCTTCTAAGTAGTATGCCAGTATAATTGGGAGATTTGTCCTTGGGTACTATAAAGATCAGGAATTACAATGCCTCAAGTTCTGCATACAGAGCCTGTCAATATCGAGAACTAATTAGATCAAAAGCTAGATATATGAAGTCCCAGCCATTTCCCAAAAGTGAATCTGGTAGGTGATGGTATTTACAGAAGGATCAGAAAAGACTAAAAGGTAAAATAAGGCAATTACAGACAAGAGAGGTATGAGGTTGATTAGAGATTGGTAGAATAACTAAGCCTAAGAATATAAAAAAAGAATATAGAGAGCTGCAGACCAGATTGTAAGAGGTAGCCTCAACTTGTAGGACCATTGAGGATTTTAAAGCAAATGATTCAAAAATCAGCCTTGAAACAACTAAAGAGAAAGTTGAGGTCTATCAGGCAGGTAAAAAACAACTTGGGAATAAATTTATAACTGGATTGGAATATTCAGTTGTTTACATTTCTCAAGTTACAGTTATAGGCGGAAAAGAATTAGAACGCTACAGAATTAAGTAGAAAAACTTTACAGACTATATTACACGACAAAAATCCTGCAAAGATTTAGCATTATTGCTCGAAAGGTTGGCCGGATGGGGTACATGGGTAATGCACCATATTCTGAAGTAAGAGGTTCAATATATTAGATTTGTAAAGATTCCAGTACCAAGGCAAGGAAAGCATACCATGTTCCTTGGCTGGCTTACTGATATGGTAACATTGCTTCCAATGCGTGAATACATGTTATTAGCAGGAGAAGATAAGACAGCTTATCATATCAGTATTCCTTCCTTTTACTGGAGAAAGGTTAGAATCTGACTGAACTAGTAATACACTAGTGCTGCATTATGATAGACTAGCACTAGCAGTGACAAATTACTAGTCTGAAACATTCCTGCAACTTGAGCCAGCACAGGATTATAACCAATTATTATTGATTACAATTGTAGACATACATTGCAGAATCAAGCGTGCATTGTCTAGCCGTTGAGGAAGAGCCTGATTGTTGAAGCTTGGTTCGATTTGGAAAGAAGTTAAGAAGTGAATATATCATGATGGACATGAACAAGAAGCTGTCTTAGATTATCAAAACAACGTTTTCTTTCCACAAATACAGTCTTTGCAACCATATATAGTAGAATAGGATAAGCATCTCTGTAGAATCGACTAACAGTGAGGTCTGAGCATTAGGTCAATTGTTTTTATTACACAAAACTAGTGTACTTTCAATACGAACGATGGCAGAAAGAAAGTTTGGATTCATGAGGACCATGCACCAAAATGAATGAAAGGCCATGGGTAAGGCCTTTATGTATCTGATTTTCTTACACCAGTATGACGACTGGGGGAAGGAGATGTAAGCGAAATTCCGAAGTGTAGTGGCGAGGTCTGGTGGACTGGAGAGCTATTATTGAAACAGGTTACCGCGAAAGCTATTCCAATATTTCAGCTGCATTTCCCAGATATCAACCGTTATTCCCCTTTTGATAATGAAAAAATCCACCAAAAGTATGCATTGGATGCACTACAGGTTAGAAACCTCAACCTTGGTCATGGAGGATAGAGTTCAGTTGTTACGGGGTAGCCAATTCAGTACTATTGAATTGTCTAGGGCATGCTCGTATTGATAAAATCAGAGAACAGTCTGGATACCTTGGTAAAAAGTATGATAGAAGATAAAAGGTTCTCAAAGGCTTAATAACTTGATAACTTGTTATATTGTTCAGGTCTCTTCATGGTTGCTTGATGATAGCTTAACTATAGGGAACTACTAACTCTTTATATACTTTTGCCGGTCCCTATGTTGGCTATATATAAGTAGTATCTTGTGAGACTTTGGCTATGGTCTATAAACTGCGAACACAGTTTGACCATGAAAATGTATAACCCCACTACAGCAAATAATCCTGTGGACTGTTAATATCTCTGAGGGTATCCAGCACTCCACAAGTAGATAGCCTTCGATCTCTTTGCCAAACAACTAAAGTCAAATTAATACCACTCATTTGCACACATCATACGTAATAAAGGTGATCAGTCTGGATGGCCGTCTCTCTTGCATATATGTACTATTGTGCAGATGCATTCAGATTATCAAGTGCAGATGCATTAAGATTATTATGAATGCAGAATAGGTAATATATCCTCTTGGATAAATTACTCTATCATCTTTCACTAAGGCTTAATAGTTCTTGATATGATCCTACTTCTTGCCTGTATGGATTGTAGTCAGTATAGTCACCTCCCAGTACTATATACTATCAGATCTTGTTTTACACCCTAAAGTATGGTACTATATCCTATATGTTTAATATCAGTGAATATCTGAGAGGGCTACTTTACCGATGCCCACCATCCACACATAGTTCAAAAGCAGTCTATGATGTTCCCTGATGGAATATTAAAAGGAATACGCATTATTCTAAAAGAAGGTGACCTATGGCCTAATAGAAAAATGTTTCTTATAAAATGTTGTATCCCAGGTGAGAAATCAGGGAAACGAAAGCCGAATCCTGCATTTAAACATGCAACTAATGTAAATTGCTGTGCCTGTGCACTTCTCTCGTTACAGCCTGACTTTCAGGGATACAAATGTCAGTTATAGGAAACCATTGAGGCAGCTGCTTATCAGCTTATCTTTTATCCTGTCTTTCATTCTGAACTCAACTTGCTGGAATACTTTTGGGACCATGCTAAATTGTATACAAGTGCATAGTGTAAATACTCTTTTTCTTCTTTAATACATAGAGTACCTGAGGCACTAGCACTAATTCTAAAGACTTTGATTTGAAAGTATTATCAGTGATCCTTACATATTATGGATGCTTATAGGAATAATATTGTATATATTGTTCCAGATTTCAAAAGGCATATAAATCTACCCCTTTGTTAGCTCATGGGGTGTCACCTGCCTACTGACTGGCTCTGACCATGTCCCGTTCACAATCACCCTCTCCACACCTTTCCTGCGCCAACCTAACCCCCCTCCCCAACTGGGCCAAAACGGATTGGCACACTCTGTCGCCTCTTATCAAGGGTCTATGAATCTGAGCTCCTGCCCCACTACCTACCTCAACCTCACTTAGTGATTGGTTCGACCGCCACCTGGTCACCCATACTTCCCTCCTAGCCCTACAGACACCAAACAAACGTCCTTGCTTTAGGTTAAAGCCATGTTGGACAACTGAGCTATCACAGCTCCACCAAGCTTAAAACAGAGAGGCAAGAATATCACGCATCTCCCCCTCCACCACCCTCTCCGACAGCGCCCGTGCCTCCCGCCCTGCATATCTCAAGCTCATAAAATAGGCCAAGACATCACAGTGCAATTCTTTCTTTGCTTCCAAGGACTCCATGAAGGTTTGGGCTGCCTGCAGGATTGCTAGCGGACGCCCCCTGACTGGTTCCACTCCTTTCCCAATGCTACGACACCCGTCGAAGTCAACACCTCCCTCTTGCATTATTTTTTCCTTCCAAAAGACCCCCTGCCCTCACAATCCATCCTGTGACCTCTCGTGGATTTCCTGCCACTTCAGACACAGGAAGTCTCCCTTGCCCTTCGCAAGTCCTTCAACACCTCAGCTCCAGTGCCTGACCTGGTCCCCTATAGCATATGGAAGAGGATCAACAATATCAACCCCACCTTCCTCACCTCCCTCCTAGGTCCCCTGCTGACCTATGGCGTCCACCCCGCTCCCTTAAAAAAGCCAATGGCATTGTTCTCTCCAAGCCCGGCAAATCTGACTACAACTCCCCCTCCTCCTTCTGGGTCATTTTCCTCCTAGAAACTATCTCCACGATTCGGGAAATGATAATGGCAACCCGACTATCGCTAATGGCCGGCACTGTGGGCCACATCCACCCAAACCAATGCGGCTCGCTTCTGGCACTCAGCAATTTTGACGCATGCGCTACCCTCATGCACGAAGTCCGCAACCTGCAGCGAGCAGGCCTAAAGACCTCTACACTCTTCCTTGACATCAAGGGAGGCTTTGATAATGTTTCCTCTGCTTGTTTATCTTCACTACTTCGCGCTAAAGGTGTATCTCCTTGTATGGTTTCTTGGGTTCGTTCCTTTTTAATTGACCGCAAATGCCGCCTGATCTCCCACTGCTCTCCTAATATCTTCTTGGCTGTTCAAGGGGGTGCCCCCCAGGGCTCCCCTATCTCACCCTTATTATTTTTGATTTATGTATCTTCTCTACACTTATCTATCCCTAAGGGATAATGTTTTCCGATGTTGATGATTTTACTGTTAGAATTGGGTCTGGGTCATACTGGAGGAACACACAGCTTCTTCAATACTATTATACCCTCCTTTGAAGGAATGCTACCCCACTTGGAATGTCCTTCTCCGTTCCCAAAACCGAACTCGTCCACTGGCGCACTCCAAGGGATCGCTCTCCATCCTCACCCAGCTCCTGTCTCTCTTGATGGGAGTCTCTTCCACCCTTCTAACATAGTCCACTGGCTAGGATACTGGTTCTCACCCTCGATGGAAACCTCCATTCGCTTCCTTAAGAGGCTAGCCCTTACACAAGGGGCCTTTGGCCTTACAAGGCAACTCTCACCTCCTGGCATTGGCATAGTCCCCTACCTAAACAGCAGGCTGGCCATAGGCCTGCTTCTACCTCCCCTCTCTTACTGAGCTGACCTCCTCATCCCCAACGCTGCTATGATAGGGAAAATGGAACTCTTTTGGAGCAAGGTCCAATGGTGGGTCACCAACTGCTTCTGATCAACTCCAGTATCTGTCTTACCCTGCGAGGCTTGCCTCCCACCTCTCAACTTGCTCCTTCCCCATCGCTGCCGGATGGCCGCACTAAGGCTTGCCTACTCCCCTTGCGAGATCAACCCAGCTGCAGCCCGGTTGCCTCCATTATTTCCATCTTTCTCCAACTCTAAGGCAGAGGACTCCTCCCGCCCCCTCCTTCGTGATCCTAGAGCGATCTACATCCGCCTCCGCTGGAACCAACCAAGGCCCATTCCCGCCGTCGGCTCTCACCTCCCTATTGATGGGATGTGCTACCTCTTAGTCAAGGTGACACAGGACGGTTCCAAACTCCCACACATAAACTCCCACCTCCTACTGGCCACAGTCTTTACCCCCCCTCCTCCGATCCCAGGTGTTGTCTCATACAAACGATCAAGGAAGACTGCAGAAAGGACCTCCCCGCTGATTGGACACTCCTGTCCCTACCTCCCGCATAATACCAGTACAAGCAATCCCTGCGCTCAAATGCCTTCATGGGCCTCGACCACTTTTCAGCTGGTAGAATACAACAGATGCGTGCCGGCAAGAGCTATCTTCAGTGCAACCCTCATGGGGTGATGTCGATCACTCTCCTACCTGTCCTTCCTGCGATTTAGTGGATCAAACCTTTCAGCATGCAATTCTCCACTACACCTCCTAGTCCCATGAACGCCAGCTTTACCTTCCGAAGCTGTCTTCGATGGGCCATGGGTCTCCACTTTGGGCCGACCTGGATATGATCCTAGGTCTCGCCTCATACATCGGCTCTACTTGCACGAACTTCCAACCCACTATGCCAGCGCTTTTTTCTACTGTTGCCTAATCCTCCACCAACTATGACTCATACTGAGTGGTTTTTCTTTCCTGCTATATCTTTCCTTGTGGTTATGATTTCTCTTGATTTCATTTCATTCTATACTTTCTGAATTAGTCGCCATTGTTGGGTGCGGTGATGGTATGGTCATCACCAGGGGAGAACTTGTACTTTTATTTCTTTTGTTTTGCAGGTTTAGAATTAACGTTTCGTTTATGACATCGCTAGCGCTCCCTGCAGGTTCCTTTACGTTAACTGTGAATATATGAGATAATCAAAAAAAAATCAAGATCAAAAGGCAAGTAAATACTCGATACTCGTCACCTCCCAGTATTGCCGAATCTGATGTTCAACCTATTTAGACCAATACATTAACAATTTCCCTATTATTTTTCTTCTCTTTTCCTTATCTTATTCTAGTTGTATGTAGTGCAAAATATTCCTAGATATATGGCTATTGTTATGGTAATCTTTTTAATAGCTAGAAAAAGTTCAGCTTGTAGTATTATATAACATGTTAGCTACAATGATAGAAGGAAATAATAAGCAAGTTAAGGTTCTATATAGCAAGATATAAGGAGAATATAATTATACCAATAACATATTATAAAAACTTACATGTTGGAGTTGAATAATATAGGTTATAGGATACACTAATAGTGATGTGTTATGGTGGTCGTCGTAAGTGAGTGGTCACATTTTGTCTCGAACAAGTGGTATAGAGGGTGGCCTTCCGGAACCATATCTTTTCACAACACTATTTCAACCCATGTATTGTAATTTTTTGTTTTCTTTTCATCATTATCAGAAAATAACTTAACATGGACCTTTTGATACAATTGGAAGCTGTGATCAGTAGATTCTACAGTAGCGATATCAAGAACTCAATTCGCATGACTGTGCCTAGACCTTTGAGGCAATAAGTTTGTATTCTAACTCATCAGCTATCGCATCTGCATTTGGTTTTACATCACTGATAATCTACCACTGGATCAAAGTAGTACTCTTTCTCAACCACTTTGGTTTTTCACTGAGAACTAGTTGTCTAAAGCAGCTAAATCAGTAAATTATATGCTGTTTCCTTCATCTTATGGAGGATTTTCCTAATAGATACTTTCACAACCGCCTTGACGTTTGTAGTACCCATGTAGGTTTAAAAACATTTCACTCAGGTCTTGGAATGCAATCTACGCTGTAAATAGAGTTGTTGTAAAACAATTTAACTGGATGAGAAAGATGTGAAAGAAAGGCTAATATTATACATAATTATCACCTAAACAACTAGGTATTAGTGGAAGTCTATGCAAGTATTACTTTCACCTATGATAGTCAGTTTGCTAATATTTTTCCCTGAGTATTTATAATAATGACTGTTGGGTACCAAACGCGCCCAACTGATCTGAGGGATATGATTTTTGACACTAGAAGGATAAATGGAAAAGTGGTCTGTGAATGAGAGTGAACATTGCAAGTTTTGCCTCTCATTTATTGTCTCAAAAGCTATCAGCAAGGGTCACCAGTCTGAATTATAGGTCATAAAACAAGACACGTACCTTCTCAGGAATTGATATAGTGCTTGCTCTTATATCAAGGTCCTGGAGGAAGATTTATTGCCTCATTATAGTCCGGCAAGGTTTTTTTTGTATGATAATGTGAGAATTCACATCGCAAAGGTCACAAAATCATGGGTGGAATTACCTAGCATTTGGGTGGCTGAGCACCCTGCATACAGTCTCGATTTAAATCCAATTGAGCATGTTTGGAAGGCGAAGAAAAGTACCCTCTGAAAGCACCATTGACACTAGAAAGACCTTTAGGATAATGCTTAGAGTAGAGTGATTTTCATTGTAGCCCTAAAGGCAGCATGGAGTACAGTTCTGCTGATTTTAATCGACAGCTTGATCTATTCAATGCTCAACCACTGCCACACTGTGCGAGGAATCATAGCTGATACACCCAGTATTAACACCATGAAAATTGCTCCTGGCGCATATTTTCCTAGGATTTTTAGATTCATTTTTGGTGGTGCAATTGATTGATTGAAGTCGCGGCTGAATTACATAGTACAGGTGCTAGTGGGGTCTGTGTACAGACGTTTTGTTTTTTTTGTTAAATCCTTGAATTTATTTGCTTTAATAGGTACAAACCTCTGCAATAAAGGGCCTCCAGAATATCCACTCAGGGAGGTAGAGTTGCACATGCAACTGACACTCTCTTTGTACCCCACCTGGATCTCTCTAGCAGGATACCCCCGATTTCACCCTCAGGTATGTCAGTCAAAAACCTCCCCCACTGGCCCAATGATAAACATGCTGCCCCAAGTTCCTCTCGTATGGAACCCACTGTACATCCAACACCAAAATGGGAGCCCACACCCACTTCAGCTGTCAAGAACTTCAAGAAATCTCCTCATACCCTCAGTATAAAAGCAACAATAAAGGTCCAAAAAAGCATTGGTAGGAAGCAAAAAGAAAACCCACACCGTAAATCTTCTTTACCGCTGTCCAGGTACCTATAGGCAACCTGCAGTAAACTCCCTCAAACAAAGGAAAACCTAACAAAAGAAACCTCCCTAATCTTGACAACTCTTCTAGTTTTCAAAAGTCCCAGCTCATCAGAGAGCAATATGGGATAACTAGCAACCATTGTCTCTTGCTCATCGTGCAGGGAAACTATTATTTTCGTTAGGGAGTGCTGGCCGAGGCAAACCAGCTCCTATTTAGATTGTATAAACCCGACCAGCCCGACAGTGAGCAGCTTGAGCCAGTGCATTACTGACTGCATTTCGTCAGTTTTGTCAGCCAGGTATGGGTCGTTTTTAGAGTCCCACAATAAAGTTACCGCTGGTCAATGAAGCCCCAAAGGTTCAGCGAGAGGGATCATGAGACTATCATTCAGTGTTTACCCCACCTCCTACATTTCCAAAAGGGAAAGTGAAAAGTGGGGTCCGCAAAATCGCGTAAAATGAGCTTGGTCTGTGTACAGACTTATTGATCATAGCTTTATATAAACACACAAACCCACTCCAAGACCAGACCCAAAACCAGCAGTCTCACAAATAACATCATTATCACCCCCCACAACTCCAAGATAAACCGCTGGCTCTAAATACCAAGGGGGGGAAGCCATGGAATGCCCAAATCACTGCGGTTGAAAATCGGATTCTCTTCGAAAATGTCAACATGTGGTCTCCGGCTGCTAAAATCCCCCACTATTCCTTGTATACAGCCGGATTTATGATACTAACTTTTCAATGGCATCAAAGGATTCAATCTGCCAAAAGCAGCTGCATGTCTACTCATCCAATTCATATCCTGCGTGAATAAGAAGCTGAAAATAGCTGGACCCTGGTGTTGCACCGTTTATAGCAAATCATAATATAGGAACATTGTGTTGGGTAGGTGGGTTAGGGTAGAAAACTTGGTCCTAATATTTTCGTACTATCCCTTCCCCGGAGATTGGTAGTTGCTGAAGTCTTCTACCCGGTGGAGGTGAAGAGGATGTGGGTAGAAGAGGAATTTGTGGAATGGTATTATTCTTTGTTCTTCCCTATTTACACTACAGGGTGTGGTTTCCTTGTTGGAGGATGTAAAGTGGCAAGCTATATGCCTATTATGGTATTAATCCGGTTGATGTTTCTTCACAGATATTCAGGGATTGGTTAAGGTGCGTGCTAGGTCAGCCGAATTGACCATTGAAGCTTGACCTCTGATACCAGGTGTGTTAGGTCTATTTTATTTTATTGAACAGTGTATGGAGGCTTGATAGAGTGCCCACCTTTATAGTGCCCACCTTTAGATACCTAGTCAGGGAGACACGTCCATCTGCTGTGTCTAATATCTCCGAACTGCAATTGTAGTAATATATATATATTGGTGGTCATCACAGATCGCTCAGGACTGGCCAGTTCCAAGAAAACCAAACTATTGGTCTCCCCCTGATGCATCAGAGTGCGAACATTACGGCGATGCCCTTAAGTCAGTAAGGGAAGCCATTCACAAGAAATGGACCCACAAACAAGATCCAGCCTATTACCCGTATAGGCCTCCCTTTAGGTCGTGCTGGAGGTTCATGACACTCCACAAGTTCACAGCAACTAGACTCTATCAGACAAGGGCTGGGAAGGGCTATCTCAAAAGCCAGAGAGGATGGCGGAATGCAGATTCAGATCCCACCTGCCCTAGGTGTGGGGCGGATGAGGAAACCTTCGAACAAGTAGTGACCTTGTGCCCGAACCTGGCTCCCGCCAGTGAAGGCTATCAAGCCAACTGCTTTGATATTGGGGTTCATTCCGAGGTTTGAAAGACTGGAAAGAAAAGTTGGGAACTTATGAAGGATTTGATTTCATTTGTTTCTATTAAGCATGTGAATTTCCCCTGGGTGATGGTTGAACCACCCTTTACTGGGGTGGATCAGGTTAGGTCATGACGATTATTTGTGCATGAGGATTTATTGAAGTTTTCTTTAATGGGAACAAGATTAACGTTGATTGACTTCCTTTGGGACTTATTAGTTTTGGTTTGAATTTTATTTCCTTTGTTTGTGTTTTGAGTTGGGTTTTTATGTGTCTTGGGATCCTTCCCGCCTACACCGGTTGTACCCTAGGAGATGAGATTATCTTGTACCTAAAATCATACCACGGATTTAACAAAAAAAAAAATCACAGATCGCTCGCCTGATCGACCTCTGCACTACGTTACACACCCCTTCCCCTTCCCCTATTCCTACAAGGTGGGCTAGATAAAATAAATTAAAAATATAATAGAGAACGAAAGTCCAAGGGAGAATGTCGAAATTAAGCCTGCATCTCCACCCTTCTTCCATCTGTACCATATACCTCGGCAGCCTGCATCGCCCCAGCAGGCTTCTCATACACACCAGCGCCGGCAACTCCCTTTGCACCCGGAGACCCATCACCACTGCCACCGTGCCCACCGACAGTATACTCCGGCGCAGGGACATAGTTCTCAACAACAGCCGGTTGTTCCCGACCCTTCTGCTGCCCCTTCTTAAACCCCCACCAAATCCCACCAGCAATCAAGGCGATTCCAATAACGCCTGCGCCCACACCGATCCCCACAATCGCTCCAGTAGATAGTCCAGATTTAGTGGTATCGCTAGAATTTGTTGGCACGGAAGATGACGAGTCTCCTCCGGCGGCGGCGGGGTCAACTCCTGAGGAGCCTGAGGTTGAGGCTGCTGATGAGCGCGCCATCGTGGTCGTTGCACCTGTGCGGGCGGTCGTTGTGCCGGTGCGGGCGGTGCCGGTGGCGGATGCCCGAGAGGAGGTACCGGTTGCTGAGCCGTGAGCGGGGACCAACTATTTCGTTTTTTCACCCTATGTTAGGTCCTGTTCCCACGAGCAAGGTTTGTGAAGGAGAGAGAGAGGGACAAACACTATTAGCTAACAAACTCGCCGCAACCGGCATCCCGGGGTCGGCACAGCTAGACCCAGGCCCGAACGTGCCGGGTGCGGTCTGATACCCGAATTGGCCGGGCAGACAACAAAATGGTTGTTGGTCTTCGTTCTTCCAGAGTGTCCAGCTCGGGTCCGGACAGACAGGAATCGTCTTTATCACCTCCGCGCAGGTTTCCTCTATCCTTATGTTAGTCAATGAAAAACCCAGCTACCAACTCTCCTTCTCATCTTGCCTATCGGATTGAAGACAACAACCCAAAGTATGCCAGGGAGGGAGAAATACTAGTAGGACAGCAAGCCAGCGCCCCCATAAGACTACCCGTTATACAGACCATATCCTTTGGACAACACCCGCTATTGCCAGTGCATTTCTGAGTTTCAGCGGGGCAGTTGACCATCCTCAGACCCCATCCTCCAAACGAGCTGTTTTGACGGGAGAACAGAAGGCGTTTCGCGCGCACTGGTTCTGCGTTGATGTTTGTGAGGGAAGAGGTTATGAGGGTTAACAAAATCAGGAGTGAGGACCGTAAGGCGAGCATCGTAATTGTAAGAATATTATTATAATGAATGTGGTGTAGTTTGAAGGGAAGAGAAAAAACCTCCGGCTATTGAACGATCGTTTGGTGGCTATCGTGCTAAACACGCTCGCTCTCTGCAGAATCGAAACACGGTGGAAAAACCTGGGGCTTAAGGAGGGAGGGGGGGGGGGGAGAGTGAGGAGATATACCGTGTTGGCACTCGAGTGCCTACGATGCCAGTTTGCTATCAGACTGAACCAAGACGCCCATCCCGAAACCAGCTCCAGCAGCAAAAGAACCAAAATAGGTTAAAATAGAATCACAGAAAATTCGAGCCCAGCCGTTGCGCCGTCCCCATTCGTGCATCAAGGAAGGAAGAGGAAGGGGTGTGTGATACAAACAAAAGCCAAGCAAGTGCGACAGAAAAAAAAAAAGGATCATGAAAAAGCAATTCCTGCTCAGATGAAATCCTTTGATCTTGACCAATACTCGTACAATTCTCTCGGGATGTGCCGTCGATTAAGCTTATTCGCTTGTGGGGACCAGATTTGTCCCCTTGGGTTCATGTGATACAGTTATTGCTGCCCGGGCACACCATTTGAGAAGCAAATTGACACCGTCAATGCGAGTTTTGTCGCATGGGTGATCACTCGGGGGGTTATTGTGGGGCTGTGTACCATGGTTGTACGAACACTCGTACGGTACGGTGGGATTCCCAAGCACGGTGCACTGCATTGCATTGGTAAATTTAAGTTTAGTTCAGCAGGTTATCAGGAGCCAGGTTACACGTGTACCATAAAGCTATGATACGATTCGGCAAGGAGTGTGTGGGCCACCGAGACCTGGTGGATCTTGATGAGTGGAGTAATCACTTTGAGTGGAGAGCATTGAATTTGTTGACTCATAAAATTTGTTTGTTCAAGGTTTAATCAAACTTAGTCCAATCCCATTCTCTTCCTGACCTTTTTCTCGCCAACCACTAATTCTGACGTCGAGGCTGCCGCATATAACTCTTCGAGCCTTTTCTCCACCCTATCGCGACGAATTCTGTTAGAAAGGGAGTTCTTTCTCAAAACACAATATATCATCTACGGGAAAGATAGGAAATGATAGGAAACAAACCCATTCCCCCCCCCCTGATTATCAACATCGGTAAACTCTCTCGTAAACTCACCGCCCAGAATTCGTTTTTCTAAACAATGCATGCAAGTAACAGTAAGCCACCACCACTAAATATCAGTGAATTGCCGGCCAAGAAGCGCTCAACGCACCAGCAACATTCTTGAAGAATTCCTGCAATTTGGAAACGTCCATCCCTAAACTGGTGCTGAGTTGACCGTACTGACTGACGGTGCTATGGTACTTTAGTTGTGAGATGAAGCCGTCTTCGGCGCATTTCTCGAATACTTCTGCGGGCTCTTTGCTCAGCCAGAGCTCGTGAACGAGAGCTTCGTCGGAGCAGCCGAGTTTTTTCAACTATGATGATCAGCAGGGCAGGAGGTGAAGGAGGAGGGGAGTGGTGGAGAACAGTTGAATACGCCTCTCTAAATGCGACGATAATGCTCGGCCAGACCGCTTGCTCGGCGAATAGGTCCATGAGTGTCTCATCGCGAGCAGAACACTCAATAGCACCAGCCGTTAATCCTCCTATCCCCAACGCAAGGGACAAAACCATTTCCCGCGCCCTCCCACTCGAATCCTGTCGCACCTCCTTCTCAGCCCCCTTGAAGAGTTAAAGGGTAGGAAATGAAGAAAGAAATACAAACGTTCTCAACAGAAACAAAGCACGGAAAGCCTCCCCCTTCCAAAAACCTGCTCCTAACCCCCGCACCAATCATCCGCGGCGCGATCATGCCAACATCGACACGCTCTACCTCTAACCTTTTATAAAAGATGTTAAACCCGCTGGCTACAACCACCAACGCACCCGTCTTTAAGTTAGGCCCTATCTCTGAATTATACAATGCAGGGGCAACCTGATCCGGCACCAGCAAGAACACCACGTCCGCCTCTTTCGCCCCCTCCGCGAAGCCAGTCACCGAAAACCCATCAGCGATTGCAGTCTCATGATACGAATCCGTGCGATTGGCGATCAATATCTTTGGGGCGGAAACGTCAGGGGTTGAGGCAAGCGTGTCACGGAGATTGAGCGCCTGGGAGCGTGATTGGTTTCCGTATCCTGCGAAAAGTATGGTCTTTGAGGATAGTGGCGAGAGCGAAGCGTCGTTTGGGCGGTAGATTATTGCCATTGTGGATTATTGTGCCTCCTTGATGCCCAGAGGCTTTGTTATAATGGTGCTTATGTCCAAGAGCGAGTACCGGTATGTAGGGTACTTGTACTCGTATTGGGGTGGTGATGAACCCCGTCGACCCCGCTCTGACGAATTTGTTGGGAAAGCATGTGGCTCGTTTGAGTCTCCCCGCGGGGAAGGTTACTGGGTTTGTGATGTGCTGTGGCTTAGCCCAGGGGATTCGGGAGATAGATACTCCTGTTGTGCATGTGGGGAGTGAGGGGGTGTCATAGGGTGGTGATGATGGAA
The DNA here is from genome assembly GCA_003316355.1 of Tuber calosporum. NCBI lineage: Eukaryota > Fungi > Ascomycota > Pezizomycetes > Pezizales > Tuberaceae > Tuber > Tuber calosporum. Next base: position 17,272 of record QFET01006498.1, on the reverse strand, counting down.
TGTATCGTACGGTCGCTTTTTGGGGTTATCGGGTATCTTTCGTAGCTAATAATTTATGCCTCTAGTGTTTTTCAGTACTCATTGCTCGCCCGCCTACGAACACTGAATTAGCTACTCAAACACTCGACGATATTAATACCTCCCGATTGCTACGCCCAGTCATTCATTTTTCCAATGGAATAGCTCCTGCATCCTATATTACCCCAGGCACACGATGCATACCAAGGCCGATCCTAGCCCCCCAAAAATCCGCCGGTAATCCCCTATGGCCCGAACCCCCCCAGCTGACGGACCCGCCCAGATATTTCTCCTGGACCCGTTTTTGTCACCCAGGAACCATGGTCCATGGTCAACTCTACGAGTGACCACACATGGATGCCATCCGCTGTTCGCCACGATTGTTTGGAGAGGTGTAGTCCAGTTGTGGAGGCCAATAAGAGGTTGGGGGCCGGCGGGAAGGAAAGGGCAGTTGAGTTCGTGATGAATTAGGGGGGAACTCCGGCCAGGGAGGTATGATATGGTTTAGCGAGATATGGCTAGGATTTTCCCTCCTGCTGAAGGATGAACTGCCCTAGACGGGGTCTCCCAATAAGTGTGTCACAGCACCGTCCATCATGTTTGATCACCAATTATCCACGATCTGCCTATATAGGGCCCGGCAAGAAGTTATTGGACAGTTATTTAAGGTTGACCACCCAAATAATATCCCCCTCTATTCATGTTAATTGTTCCTTACCCTTGCATCTTGCGGTATTACATTTGGGGGTATTTACTGCTGCAAGTGACTAGTCCGAATTTTTGATATTGGATGTTAAAACTCCCCAATCTCAACCACCGTAAGCGTCCGCATATGCCTCCAAGTGAAGGAGAGGATGGCCAAAACCCAATGGCAATCGAGACAGCCCCTCCCCTCCCTACTCTAACCCAACGTAACTCAACACCATTAAACCTAGACGCCCTAACTACAGCTTTCGCCCCTCTGCCTTCGCAAAATGCCTCTGGACCTCCCTCCATCCTCTAACCACAACACCCACTTCAAAATACTTCTCGGCCACTCCGTCCACCCCTACCATCCTCTTCTCCACAACGTCATACACCTCCCCATCCCTGAGCATATACCGCCCCCCGCTCAGCAGCTCCAGTGCCTCCTCAACCTCCACAACCTCACTCTCATACCCGGCCTCGTGTCTGCCATCAAACCCACTGCCGTAATCCTCAGCACGCGCCACCTCCGCAATAGTGGCCAGGTAATAAAACGCAACGTACATACACACTCCGGTGTGTTTAAAGTACGGGATCAATTGCATGTGGAACGCTTCAACATGTTCTTCGTCAGAGCCGGTCTGTAGCGTGTTGTGCGACGTTGCGAGCAGAGTGGGAGTATAGCCAGATTCTTCGCTCGTCTCGCGGATAGCAGCTGCATGGATTGATTCGTTTATGTCTTTGCGACCCCGGGGGAGGAACCACTTCCAGGAGGTGCGTGGGGTGGTGGGAGAGTGGTGGTTGTGTACCAGCACGATGGAGGAGGTGGGAATGTGATAGGTGCAGGTGGAAGCGGCAAGGATGAATTTCCCGGTTGGGTAGGTTGTTGGGAGGAGATTGGTGGTCATTGCGGTTTGGTGAGTGAGAGGTGGAGGAGAGAGTGTGTTCGGTGTGCTGAAGAGTAATTGAATCGCTGCAAACCTGCTGCTTGAAGGCGCCTTATGTTCCTATGATAGCGGGGTTCACGGGGGTGGGGAATCCTATGAGTGAACGTTTTGCAAGGCAGGGATATACGGTGCCCGGCGTAAGAAATCATAAGTATGACTTTGACTCATCGAACCTTCGAAAGTTCCTTCAATCCCGCCTCACCTCGAAACCGGTGGGAATTCAGCCACTTACAAATGGGGCTGACTTGTGACTAACCCTAACCCCATCCCTTCGGCTGCCCCTCCACTACACAGACATAGCACAGTATGATATCGTAAAAAAGGGAGCAATTTGGGCATCAGGCTTAACGATAGATAGGAAAGGCAGTAGATCCTGTTTGTGATCTACCCAATAATTCTCACGAGACCTTTTACGATGTTTTGGGGGTTTCTGCGCCTTTTGTTTTTCCAATTATCTCTTGCACCGTATCGGCGCTATGAGTTCAAGTGCTTGAAAGGTATGATACCATACATACAGCACACAATCCGGTATCCGTTCGTCTGTATTTAGCATTTAATCGGATTCATACAAGGACTGTCTATTACTAAAAGTAAGTTCGGTTGTACCATGAGAGGAAGGTGACATCAGTTGATGCTGCCTCTCTATTATAATCTAGCTAGTTCCTAGAATTCCATTAAGCCCTTGTACGAGTAGGAACAATTGCAACAACACGCATGCGAGCATTCTGAAGATCTAGAGACCTTAAAAGAGTATCAAAGTGTAACGGGGTAGCTAACCCATTAACTATGGAGCATACTAGGACGCAGATTTGAGATATACGGAGAGACAGTCAGGAAGGCTCCAAAGATAAAGTAAAGATAAAAGATAAAGTGTTCTCAAGATTGTTAATTTCCGTAAAATCACGTGAAATACACAATTTCCCTCAGCTCCTAATCTCCGGATTCTCAATCAAAAGTCCTTGAGAAGGATCAATGTTTTCCTGACACGGAATGCCTTAAAATCTCGAAAAATCCGGCTGGCTTGGCAGCGCGCCACAGCCGAATTCGCAATACAAAACAACACTCTCTGTCAATCTATTACAAAATAGGTAAAGTGTTGTATCGAAAATCAGGGTGAAAACAAATACGAAAAAGAAAAAGAAAAAGTCAACCCGAATGCCCATGAGGTCAATCACCTCATATTCTACTACTTCTGCCTGATCAGATGCCATTCCTAGTGTTCGTTCTTCTGTCCAAGTATCAGTATGCTCCACCACATGATGCCCTTCCCCCACCTTCCCGGCCAACTCGCTTATAGATAGCCCTTTCAATATAGCTCTTGGTCTTCACTTCCATTTGGGAGTAAAGAAAGACGAAAATTACGGAAAGAAGTAATAACGAAATAATATAACTCTTGACAAAACTGAAACCAGGCACGGCTTACCCAGATAGTAGTCATAACACCCTGATCTCCTACTGTCTATACTTCCTTTCCAGCACTCTTCTCTTGAACATAACTATCAACATACTCTTGCAAGACGTCTTTAAAAGCCTTACTAATTGAGTTATTGAAGGGCTGAACAAGCCTTGTGCCACCAGGTAGGGTTGTGCTAGGAATGATTGAATTGCTCCATAAGCTGGTTGAGGCTTGCGCTGTTTTATGAAACTCTGCTACATCATGTTACAGGGTAGCCAAGTCATTACTATTGAATTGTCTAGGCCGTGCTCGTATCGAGATGATTGGAGAACTGTCTGTAAAGCTCAATAAAAAGCATGATAAAAGATAAAAGGTTCAGGAAGGCTTAATAACTTGTTATATTGTTAAGGGCTCTGCTCCGTTGCTTGATGATCCCTTAACTACAGGGGTTTTTTTTTTTTTTTTTTTTTTTTT